>JAYXIM010046226.1:0-31512 GCA_037575425.1 Anastrepha fraterculus
CAGGTATTTCCATGTGTAGGTCAACGAGCAAGATAGTGCCCTAAAAAAGTAAAGAAAAATGCTATTTTTTTAATATGAATGATCGGATGTTTATTTCATTATAAAGAGGAAGATACGCCGTTAATAGTGGAAAATAACATGAGGCAAATGATCACCACGACCACGCTTACAGGACAATATCCGTTTCATGATATTTGCCATAACCGAATTCCGAAGTGGCTGCCCTATGCCCTCGATAGTCTCACGAATTCTATCGTTGAGGTCTTGAATCGACCCTGGGCTATTGGCGTAGACCTTCTCTTTCACGTGGCTTCAAAGAAAAAAGTTACAAGTTTATATTTTTTCATTGAAAAACAAGAAGTAGAAAGTGCCCATTTGATCCTGAAAGCATGCCATAAGTGGTCTTTTTTTGCAGAATAAAGTTAAAGTCGAGAATGGCTACATTTTTTTTAGTCATTGAAAGTTCTTAAATTTTGGTCACAAAAAGTGCTATGTCCAAGTACGATCCATGTGTTTTCACAAGATCTCGGTGGCCAATTGTGATCACCACTTTGAGAGATAACACGGTGCGGAAACTTTTCCCCTAAAATATCAATGGTTTTGTTGCTTGTGTGGCACGTAGCGCCGTCTTGTTGAAAATAAACGTTGTCCATATCAATACCATCCAACTCCGGCCATAAAAAATCATTAATCATCTCTCAGTAGCCCAATCCTATTCAAAATAGGTAAAACCTGTTATTGGGAAACCTTTTATATGTATAGAATAACAATAACTATTAAAAAATAATAGTAAGGTGATAAATAATCGTTAAATTTTGTTCAAAATAATTGGCTTTCATTAGCTTATTCTTAAGTTGTCCTCAACTAACATACGCAACCTATACTTTAAGCAATTCCTACAGCACAGAACTTTCACAAGTCATCACTTCACCAAATAGTGTTAAAAAAACTCGCTTTCAAGTCACCTGTTGATTTCGCCGCTCTTGAGTATATCAACCTAGAATTTGCTTTTTCGTATTTGAGAAGAAGAGAAAATGTATACGCATGTGTTTGTTGTTTTGCTTACCGTACTCTTTGAATTTACCCTAAAAGAAAAATATTCGTATACAACTTTATGACGCAGTTGACTGCGTGGCGCTGTAGGAGTTGTGAGTTCAATCCTTATTGCAAAGATATATACAAATTACACAGCCAAGCAAATTAATATTTTTTCATTGAAAAAAAAAAGAAGTAGAAAGTGTCCATTTGATCCTGAAAGCATGCCATAAGTGGTATTTTTTTGCAGAATACAGTTGAAGTGGAGAAGAATGTCTACATTTTTTAGTCGTTTAAAGTTCTTAAATTTTGGCCACAAAAAGTGCCATAAATGCGACTGAATATGAAGTGATCCAAGTATTTTGGACATTGTCGTTAATTCTTCAAAAAATTGATTTATTTGTAGGCCTGAGTATACGAGGGTTGCTATATATCTTTGTAACCTTGACTACTTCTGATTATGTCAGGTGCCAGCTGACGTTTCAATTGGAAAGCTTGAAATATTTGATGTGTGAGCATTGTTTACAGTGAAATTTATCGCGACAAAAAAATTAAATCGTAAACGTTTTTGTGTGAATATATTTTACAATTTTCGGCTTGGACTAATAAGATAAGAATTCATGGGTAAACGGCGAGCAAGAATAATACTTAGCACCACAAAAAACTGGTAGGACAAATTTTCTAGTGGAATAGAACAAATTCTATTCACTCATAAACGAGTTCCTGCGAAGTCGTCCAAAATCAGTTGTTGTGCCAGAAAATACCAGTTCTGTGGGCGTAATGATTACACAAGATTAGCATGTCGCATACCGTTGGATCGTGGCATCCTGGAGCATTAGTATGTCGAAGCAACAATAATATTTTTCATGATCAACTTGTGGTAAAAAAGTTGCACTCACGTTGGTTCTCATACAATTTAAAGTCACTTTTCGGACTGGACAAAGTGGTTCGAAAATTGGTGCAAAGGAATGCAAAGGCGAACACAATAGATGTTTCAGTCGCAGTGCTAAATTCTCTTATAAAAACAATACGTAGAAAAAGTAGTAATAGAAAGTAGTAATAGAAAAAGACATGTATAGAGAATCATGGAGAATATTTTGAAAAAAAAAAAAAACAGGTAAACCATTTTCTGGGATCAAAGTTCATTTTTCCATTGCTAAGCCAAGTAGCAACTCTCGTAGTGAGATGTAAACGGAACAAGTTTTGATGAATATTTATTACTTTTGAGATTTATTCGTTGGCACAAAGTTTTGTGTTGAATTTTTTAGTGTAAAATATCGTCGGTTCTCTTCAACATTTTATAATTTTTTTTAATTAATTTTTTACGATAAAACGTACATTCAAAAAAATATTAAAAAAAGAAAGTTTTGCGGTTTTTTCATGTAAAGTATCGCCAGATATTTACCACATTTTTGCATTTTAATTTTTTAATTTATTTTTTATTGTAAAATATACTTTTTTGGGTTTTTAAAGTGAAATATCGTCCGCTCTTTCACCATTTGTAAAAATTTGCTTAAGTTTGTACGATATAATATACTTTTAATACATTTTTTTTTACACTAATTTCCTTTTTCGAAATTTTTGTGGCCTTTAAAGAGAAATATCATAGCTTCTTGTCAGAGTTCCTTCGTTGGTTGGTTAATTTAAGGGTGACCCAGTATCGGAGTGCCACATAGACCGCAACTTGGGTCCGTTGTGTTGCCTTAGAGCTCATTATATTATATGATTTCCCCACCTAACCGAAATTTTTATTATAGATTTTAGTCAAAGATATTAATTCGTTTCGAGAATTTTATGAGAGATTCGATTTTCGGGTCCGAGAGTATTGAAAGATTGTCAACTGTTGGAGAGCCTAGAAGAGCGAGTCGACTTCTGGCTAGGCCGGGACAACTGCACAGCAGGTGTTTGCCTGACACGCAGAGAGCAATATCATCTGCATAGGCTACAACCTTGCAGCCTGCTTTTTTGAAATTCTGAAGCAAACTGTTTACAGCGAGATTCCAGGGAAGGGGTGAAAGTATTCCGCCTTGAGGAGTGCCTTTGACGGCGTACACTCTCAGGCGGCTTAGCCCAAGCTCTGAAGTGATTATTCTATTTTGGAGCCATCTTTCGGATGGTGTAATTAATACCCAATTTGGCAATTTCAGACAAAATAGCGTTGGGTTCAATATTATTAAAAGCACCTTCTATGTCCATAAATGCGCCGAGAGAGTACTCTTTATTGTGAAAGGAAGCTTCCACTGTTTGCACCAGTGAATGAAGTGCCGTTTCAGTCGATTTCCCTTTAGTGTAGGCATGTTGTGCCTCAGAGATAAACTTAATATCATGTTGGGTTTTGATTTGCTCATCTAAGACTTTTTCCAAAACCGCCAAGCAAAAAGAGGTTAGGCTAATGGGCCTGAAATCATTTGGTTTGCAGTGTGAAGGTTTCTCCGTTTTCGGAATGAATACTACCTTCGATTTCTTCCAAATTGTCGGAAGGATAGAGATATTTAAACACTTGTTAATTTAAACATCATTGTTAACCAAGGCAGCAGAATTTCTAGTCTTCCTTGAAGTTGTGCTGAAATGATGTTGTCAGGACCTGATTAAATTTTTTAAAACTTAGTATTGCTGTAGAGATGCTATTAGAGCTGATTATATCTGATTTATTCCGTTAATTACTCTGAAGAGTTCTGGGAAGCGCAAGTAAGTTGGCAACACAGGCTGGAAAGTGAGATTCTAGAAGTATTCTAAGAGTGTGGTCAGTTGAAGTAGTCCAAGTTCCACCTTGAGTCATGATAAAACTGGGAGAGACTGGGTTTGTTGCAAGAATCTTGCGAGGTGTGCTTACTTCTGAAGTGTTCTCTACTTCTTGAGTATATGATCGCCAGGGTGTGCGTTTTGCACTTCTGACAGCTTTCTTAAGGTCTTTGAGACATTGTCAATATTCTTCCCATTCGTCTATTATTTTAGATTGGTTAAAGAGTTTTCGAGTTCGATTGCGAAGCTCTGAGATTTCTGGAGTCCACCAAAAAGGTTTATGCTTACCTCCTGTTTTTGTCAGGATACAAGATTTTCGTGCTGCGCTTTGACACGTCTTCGCTATTATGTTGACAGCGTTTTCGATATCATTTTTATTTGCCATTTCAAACTGCCTGATGTCAGGAAGTCTGTTGGCAAGATGTTCTTTATATTTGATCCAGTTCATACGTTTTTGGTTAAGGTACTTCATTAGTTTTGCCGTTTCGGCTTTCATAATGAATGTTATATATTGGTGGTTGGAAAAAGAGTGCTGTTTATCAACGCTCCAATCCTGCACCAGTTGTGTACATGATTCGCTAGCAAGAGTAATATCGAGTACCTCTCTCCTAGACGAGTTAAGAGACGTAGGGACATCATCTCTTACATATATTAAGCTTATTCGTTAGAATATAATCAAAGAGTTGCTCACCTCGTGTGTTGTTGTTTGTACTGCCCCAAACAATATGATGTGCATTAGCGTCTGCTCCAATAATGATGTGTTTCTGGTTCAGATGCGCCATATTGACGTATTCAATATTTTTTAAATTTTATAGGATACTTTAAAAAAATATTTTTTATATTTTTTTCAACATTTTCTTAATTATTTTTAACTTTTTAGGATAATATTTCAAAAAAATTTGGGTTTTTTCAACATTTTTACAATTTTTGTTTGTTAATTTTTAGAAAAAATTATACTTTTTGAACTTTTTTTTTACTTTTAGAACAAAATTTTTTTGTTTTTAATCCCTGTTATTTTCAACATTTTTATAGTTTTTTTTTCATTTTTTTATTTTTTAGGATCAAATATACATAAAAAAAGTCCGAGCTTCTGAAGTGAAATATTGTCAGTTCTTTTCAACATTTTTCTAGTTATTTAAATTTTTTATGATAAAATATATTTCTAAAAATATTATTTCAAACGAATTATTTTTATATTTGGGTTTTAAAGCGAAATATCTTCAGTAATTTTTTTTAGCATTTTTATAATTTTTTGTTCTTTAATTTTGTAGGATAAAATGTACCTTTAAAAATAGTTTTTTTGAATCAATTTTTTTTTCTGTAATTTTTAGGTTTTTTGAAAAGTGGTGTATTAGTAGTTCTTGACAATACTTTTGTTTTATTTTCATTTTTTATGATAAAATGTACATTTAAAAAATATTTTATTCAAGATTTTTTTTTGTAATTTTTGGGGTTGCAGGTTCTTTGGTTTTTTCAACATTTTTATAATTTTTTTTTAACTTTTTAGGATAACTTTTTCAAAAAAAAAAATGTCGGCTCTTTTCAGCATTTTTACAATACTTTTTTGTTCATTTTTAGGAAAGAATATGCTTTTAGAATTTTTTTTTCAATTTTTTTTTGCTCCTAGAATTAAATTTTTTTTTCTAGAAAAATTTCGGTTATTTTCAATATCTTTATAATTTTTTAATGTTTGGATAAAATATACTTTTTAAAAATTTTTTATTAAGAACAAAATCCGAAAACCTTACTCGAATTACTAAATATCTGTCTCATAGCTACGTTCCCTATAACTCGAATGCGAAATTCCTTCTATCTCAGATACACATGAAAGCGTGGTACAACTGTTCGGTGACTACTATCAGGCAGGATCCTTTGAAAAATAATAGAATTGCATACAAGTTTGAGAGGTAAGTGGTGAGAAGCAGGGCTTTGTATTTTTTAAATTAAGGTTATGTAGAGGGTAGGTGAGCTACCTCTAGTAGTTTTTTCACTATTAATTAGTTTATTCGAAGAGCAAACAGTCGAGTTATTTATGGAATTTAATTTAATTTATGTGGTCACTTCGGCAGTAGCGTAGTCTGCTAACCCACTTTTTCAAGAACAATCGCGAATGGCCCGCTCTATATCCACTTTAAGAAACTGTAGAATTGATAATTTGCTCGGAAGGCATTGGTATTTTAAGGCATCTTTTAAAGAAAAATCTTGCTGCGTTAAATCGTTGCTTCGACATAACCAACTGACATCACTGAGACAGCCAATCGCACCGAACTTGGCGCGAAAAACCTTGACTATAGCATAGGCTATGTGGCTAGGTGCGATATCCTGCAGAAATCAAAAATCATCTAAATCTTTGTTTTCGAAATCGTTTATCATGTCTCTGAGAATTCATCGACTTTTCAATGATCACGTGAGGGTTTTTCGCTGCCCAGATGCGGCAGTTTTGTTTGTTAAAAAAGCCACCGAGATGAAAAAGCGCTTCTTCAACAAAGATGATTTCGAGCAAAATGTTGTCCATTCGAGGAGCTCTAAGCCCCAAACTGGAAAGCAATATGGAGCGAATAGTCATGGGCTTTTAATTACGGAGTGAATTCGTTCTTGTAAGCGAAGTTCTTGTGCAATATTTGCATTAAACTGGTGCATGAAATATTCACTTGCTTAGATTGATGAGATGACGAGTCGACGTACCTGGACTAAGTCGCACACATTCGACTACGGTAGGGACGGGCAGCAGCGTGGCACGCTCGCAGCAGAGCGTGCTAGCAAAGTGCTAGATGGGGGGCGACAAACTTACATTAGAAGGGTAAGCAATAGGCGTGTACGTATATTAATCACTTCTGAGCAACGCATATGTGTTTGTAAAACAGAGAGTGAAGCTTTGCCAATAGCAAAGTTACCAGATAAGGGGACTTCATTCCATGTTAAGGGATTTCGAAGTGTTGATCGTTCATATTAAATAATAAAATGCTTTTGGTTTTTTTTATTGGAAACGCTTCTTTGAATATTAACATCATCTTTGCAAATTTCTATTTTATTTACTTTTATAATTTTTGTAACCAAGAAGCATAGGCGATTTTATAATCAAGAAGTTTGAACATTCGCATGTCAAAGTTTCTTCTTCTTCTTCTTAGCCTCACAGTCCGTGGTGGACCATAGCTTCATCAACAATTTTTCTCCACTTTATTCTATCCATGGCTACATCTCTCCAGTTGTGTACGTTCATTTGCTTAAGATCTGATTCGACGTCATCTAACCATCGCTTTCGTGGGCGTCCTCTTTTTCTTCCTCCTATTGGTGTTAAAATAAAAGCTTTCCTAGCATTTCGCTCTTTCGGCATGCGCAGTACGTGCCCAATCCATCTAATTCGTTGGGCTTTGATAAAACGTATTATATTTTGTCCTTGAACGATTTCTTCGATTTCATTATTGTAGCGAATGCGGTAGCTGCCATCTATTGTTGCTACCGGACCATATATTTTCCTTATGATACGTCTTTCGAAGCACATCAGCTGATGAATATCATTTGTTTTCAGCGTCCATATTTCTGCACCATATGTAAGGACGGGTCGTATCAGTACTTTGTACATTCTTATTTTCTGTGCTCTGGACAAATCTTTTGATTTAAATAGTTTTATGTTAACGTAGTAGGCGTTATTTGCAGCTTGGATTCTGTCGTTAATAGCTATCGCCGAATCTTTATCTGCTGATAGTTTAAAACCCAAGTATTTAAATTCAGTGATATTTTCGAAAGCAAAGTTGTTAATACTTAGGTCATCGCGTGTCGTGTTGTTGACTGACCGAATCATGTATTTGGTTTTCTCGGTATTTACGTGTAGTCCCAGAGCTTTTGCATCTTTATCAATACATTTAAAGACGCGTATAAGAGTGTTTCTATCTTTAGCCATAATAAGAATATCATCAGCGTAGGCACATATCTGAAAATCATTATTGAATAATGTTCCATTCGTGTTTATTTCTTTAACAGTCGTGTGTAGCATTAAATTGAATACTAAACATGACAATGCGTCTCCTTGTTTTACTCCGGATATGATTTCGAATGGGTCTGACAGGCTTCCTTGCACCAGTACTTTACTTGTTGTGTTCGACAATGTACAGAGAATCAAATTAATTAACTTCAGAGGTATTCCAATTTTCTGAAAGCAGTATTTTATCCGTTTTCTATTTATACTGTCAAATGCCTGTTTGAAGTCAACAAAGAGGCAAAATATATCAATTTTATATTCGTAAAACTTTTCGAATGTCTGGTGGACAGTAAAACCTTGATCAATCGTTGAGCGGTTGTTTCTAAAACCACATTGGTAATCGTCTAGGATGTTCTCAGCAGAAATATTCAGCCTGTCAAAGTTTCATAGTTGCTAAACTATTGTATGTGGAGATAAATTTGTACTGACAAATCGGTGTATATTTTTCTGAATGAAAAAATTGTCTTCGTTTACATATAAGTATGTATGTATATCGTATGTTTTTATATTAGTGCATTTTTTTTTAAAGAATGCTGGTCACAACAGCGAACAGTAATCTCAACCAGCCATGTTTTATTTAAACAATGGATGTTATACATTTTATTTTGTTAAAAAGGACAATTTATACATGTTTCCATTAAAAAAAATAGAGGATTTTTTCAAAAAACATTGAGGAAATTATCATAGCAGAGTGGGTATTCTTGGTGAGTACTTAGTTGCTCTCAAATTCAAATCACACGCATATGGCAATGCGCACAGTATGACAAAGTACACAAAAATGATTAGAGAAATTCGTTTGCATCCGCTCATGGATTTCGCGCCATCGGTGGCAACGCAAACCACTTTTCGTCATGATACACCCATACGTTCAGTACATTCATTAACACATTGAAATAAATCTTCACCTTTAGTCGTCCCTGTCACTGGAATAATGTCCAAAAGTTCTTCACATATATTATATTTAGGTGGGCATCAACTCCTCGGATAAAAATCGCTAATTGGGCTATGTTGGATATATCTGTACTTTTGTCAATTGCCAATGAAATCGCTGTGAATTATTTTATACGCTCTTTTAACTGCGATTCTGTAATTTCCGCCATTTCATCTACTCGTCTGCTTATAGTTCTACTAGATAAGGGGACAAAATACTGTTACTGCTTTTAATATACAAAACTTCACCAATTCGCCATCCGAAAATGCACGATTCTCACGAACAAGGTTTAACGCGATTTCATAAGTTGCACGCTTTGCATCTACAACGTAATCTTCGCTTTCCTAAGAAATTAAAAAAAATTTTAATAATTTGAATAATTTGATTTCCGACCTTCTGTAATTTGGCACATCGAATCGGGCTCTTCGTTTAGACTTAAGGATTTGTATATACTTTTCCTTTCTTTTCCTACATATTCATCATAATCACTCCTGTGCAGCTCATAATGTCTCTTTATGTTAAAAACCTTACACACCACACGTTTTTCACATACAAGGCATTGTGATTCTCCGTCTACATATTTGCATAAAAAAGTTACACTCCACTTCGGATTCAAATTTAACAATGTTCTTTTATTTGAGGTCATGCTGAACCAAATGTTTTATATTTAATATTTTATTTAAAAGTTAAAACAGAGTAATATATTACACATTAGAAATAAATTTATGTTTTTGTCGGCAGTTGAACACTGTGCACTTTGTTTTGACGTTCACCGTTTCAAATTTTTAAATAGAATTTTCAGCACTTTCACTGCATCCACACCATACAAATACACTTAATATTAGTGGTTTTTTTATGCGACAATAATATATAACTTACGGTCTCAAAAAATATCGTCGAAAAATGAAAAAATCACGAAAAAACTGATTTTATTTATGAAATGTCAAAACTTATGAGTAAGAGTTGCCGCAGTTGTTAAATGTGGGAATCAATTTTGGGCATTGTTGATTTTATTATTCATAATTTATATACATAAGTATATACTCTTGGTTGTGTATTTTTATTTGCAGTTCTGCATATCAGAGTGTATTGGATTTAATGGGCAAAATTAGTTATCAATCAATCTTTTTATGAAAAATAAAGGAAAAAATGGTATCATTCAGTAGCTAAAAATTCTGAAACATTCGACAAACTTCGGTAGCTGAAGAGAGTTTGCACTTTTATAAAGTAATTTGCTAAAAAAATTGATTTTCTGGATTTCTTAGCTCAATTTAAAAAAATATATCCGATCTCAAAAACCACTTAAAGTAATCATAAGATAAGTGTGAATAATTTACTGATTCGTCAGTATATGCAGTGATCAATATTATTGAAGATTTAACTGTCATTGCTTTGCAATATGTAAGATTTTAATTTAGTCTCGAAATATTTTCAGAGGCCTTAATCTTCTTTACATCTAGCAATTAAAAAACAGTATTACGCGAACTTTTGAAATGCTTAATTGCTTATTTATTGTTGTTCATTATCTTAATTCATTATTATAATAGAAAATGTAATATGTATTAAATTTAGTTATTGAAGAAAAATGTACCAAAAAAACCTATTTTTTTAGAAATTTGTTGATATGAAGTTAAAAGTTGGCATCCCTGGTAAGAATTCATGAATAATTGCTCTCTCATTCAGGGTACAAACACAGACACAACTCGCTCAATTTTTCTGTTTCTTCCCTGTGCTTTGTTATCCCCCTTCACCTAGCACTTTTACGCACGCAGAAGCACACGCTGCTGCACAGTGCAAATGTGCTGAGTTTGCCCATCACTAGACTACGGTACCCACATTATCATCCGTGAGTGTCCAGTATACCACTCTTCCAAACTTTATACAAAAACTTGCGATCGCGTACGCCTTATTTCGGCCAAATCTTCTTTTCAGTATACGGACTGAGTCGGCAACACAATATTGGCTCTGGGGAAAAGTTTGCAATTCATCCCAACGATGTCCAAGCGTAAAGCTATTAATTTCGTTCCGCGGACTTCCTGTCAAGATTTTCAGATAGAAAAAGCTGCCACTGTCAAAATAACAAATAATGGAAAAAGCACTATATGGAACACCCTGTATCTGTATATGGATTTCAAATGCAGTTCATGCCTTCAGGGGTCCATAGTATCATTTTTGTAGTGGATTACGCCGGTTGAATTGCTCTTTTCTATCTTTCTGTGAAAAATAGTTTATGAAATTTCACTACAGGGAAGTTAGAGAATTAAAGTTTTCTACAAAATTATATTCTGAAAATTTCTTTATGGATAAGTAAAGATGAAAATTCTTATAGTTAAAAGGAGTTTGGTAAATCTTGATGATATATTTGAATATTGGGAACATGATTTCATTGCAAAGTTCTGCTGTCAGACTATGGCGGTCATGTCATTTTGATTTTGTTCCGTCAAT
This sequence comes from Anastrepha fraterculus, assembly GCA_037575425.1. Taxonomy (NCBI): domain Eukaryota; kingdom Metazoa; phylum Arthropoda; class Insecta; order Diptera; family Tephritidae; genus Anastrepha; species Anastrepha fraterculus. The sequence goes on from JAYXIM010046226.1 coordinate 11,133, forward strand.
TCTGTTGCTTATTATTCAGTCATCAATCCATAATCCCCACGGTAAGGTACTACAAATGATTAAAAAATTATGAGAGATTAGAGGATATAGTTTTCTCTGTCCCTTATTTTCCTGAGGAATTTCTATTCTCACAGGCTTATGTCAGAGCTATAGAAAATGGCATTAATGAGATAATTGCCCGAAATCGAGTTGTTATATTTAACTGCTGTTATATTTAACCCGATTTCGGGCAATTATCGACCTCACATTAATGCCATTTTCTATATTCTATACATAAACGCTCTAGGCTTTCAATAAAAAACGGTTCAGTCAATACCTTACACATCCCTTGTTTTCCTCCATTTCAATATCGGATCGGCCTTAGTGTAAACATTTTTTTCTTGCATAAGAATTTATGAAATTTAAATTTCTAAAATGAAATGTGAAATATTGAATTTAGTAAGATTTAGGGTTTCACATGGATCAGGGACTTTCAGTTAAACATTCAATTCAAATTATTACAGTTGGAAAAGATATTTGTTAGGCACTAAATTTATTAGCTAAATGAATAAATTAAAAGTAATTGCGGGTGATGATGCTGAGTCTTAAGTATGATATGATTACGCTTATGATAACTCTTAATTAAAATTATCTTCAAATTCTGCCGAGAAAAAATAAAATATTTATTTTCTTATGATTTTGTTTGTGTTTTCCTAGCAAATGCCTCTGAGATACTTCCACAGAAGAGATATTCCACACATTTTTTTATTTATGGTGTATATGACAGTTTAACCTCAAACGTAAGAATTCTCAATATTTTATACAAAGTTTTCATTTTAAACCATTTTGTGGCATTTTTACACACAAATTTTATAGCAAATTTTTAAATATTCAATTTCCATTAAAGCTCCAAACTCCGCTCTACAACTCACTGCCGGAATTCAATAAATTCTATAAAAAATCAACTCAACTTTCACTTCAATACTACTCCAGGCATACTGCACTAGAGGCATTTACACAAACTCATAGATTTCGTATCCTTCCATACACATTATTGCATTACTTCCTGATATTCACAGGATTTCACGATTTCAGTAGTTCTGTTGTTGTCTGTAATGCAAAGAGCGAAATAAACCTCATAACTACACACCTAATGGCCATCGCTTCGCTTTGTAAGTGGCCCAGTATGCAAATATCCACATTTATCCTTGTGTGTGCATGTGTGCTTGTGTGTTTGTATTAGTGCTATTCACAGGCATGTTTTAGTGTAGTTCGCCTATTTTAGTGCCCATTCAATGATGCTTGACCATCGTGTAACGGTTCAGCGATTCTATTGCCGGCCAAATCATGCATGACTTAATAGGATGATTCGATTCGAGGCTGAGTTATAGTTGTAGTAGTTTATCCTAGTGGATATTATGGAGAAGACCTGTGTATGTAGTTGCACTTGCATATGTTTGTTGATTTTATACCGGATGTCTAGCTATGCTTAAGTTAGAAGTTAGTAAGTGACTTTTGCCGGCATAGTATTCTATTGATTGCACTTTATGGGTTCTCAAAGTGAATAGGAGTCTATAAAATTTATTAGCAAACACATTTGTAAGCTGTAAAAAATGCTTTCATGGTTTTTTAGATTTAAGCTGCCTAAAATATTTGTACAGAATACTGAAAAATTACAACAGCTTAGCAGACTGCAGATGTGAACTGATAGTGTTGATCTAATCGGATTTAGTCTCACCTGAAATTAACTTCAAATATAACGCTTACTTTACTAGTTCCCCTACTTTGTTTAAACAGTGCAGCGCAGTCTTATTATAAAGCTAATCGGTGATCATAGCTGTTACCGCACACTACAAGCCCGTCTAGCGAGTTGCGAATATACGGATATAAATGGGAAGTTTCAGCAACGAATAAATCAGCATAAGCGCAGAAGGAGCCTGCAACTTGACCTTGGGTGTGAGCAAGTTCTGGTCCACATAATAGTGATCCCAAAGAGGCTGAAAAAAATACCGATATCGCGAGATTATTTGAGTTTGCTACTAAAAATTTATTTTTCTGAGTTCGTTTCACATGCTTCCTAAAAAATTCCAAATCACGAAATTATTTGCTTTCAATCCCGATATTTTCCAGACTCAAATAATATTTATGCTATTTTTTTGAGCTAAGTTATAAAACAATGAATATCTCTATAGTCTGGGAACCAAGTTACCTCTCTATCTTTTACAGAAGTTCATACCAGCATAGTCTCGCAGAAACAAGAGTTTGAATGTTCAAAAATTTAAATGCCTAGCATATCTAGATTACTTTTTCTTTAACGTTGATAGAGTGTGGAACTCATTACCCGACATTGTGAATACTGGACCTTTAGATTCACTTTAGAGGCTTAACTACAAGGCATAAGTGTATGATTACAGGGTCCGGCACTCGAAGTGTAACCAACTTCAGACTGCTCGCACGGCTAATACACGGACATCAGCTATCTGTTAGTTGGCTAAACAGCAGTCCAGAGCATTGTTTATAAGCGGGCGGACGCATTTTGCAGAGAGTAGAAAAGAGAAAATCAGCAATGGATTTCAAACGTTAAAGTGTGCATTGCATTGTATTTGCATAGAAAATCACAACCTGCGATAGTTCGTGAGCTCGAACACCTTAAAGTAAATAAAGTTTTTGTTTAGCGCACCAGTACTCGTTGCAGTAACACTGGTAGGATTGAGAAACGTCATGGAGGTGGTCATCAAAAGGCAGTAACGTCAAGTGAAATGGTTCAAAAAGTGAAGAAGCGACTTGAGCGAAGTCCCCGACGAGGTGCAAATAAAATAGCGACCTGGAAGTATCTGACCATAGCATACCCCGCTTATTGAAAAATTATCTCAAAGTCAAGCCTTACCAAAGCAGCAACAAGTCAGTCTTGAGAGAGCGAAGTAGTTGCTGCGCTTGGTCGAAAGCGGTCAATTTCCGAACATTGTGTTTTCTGCTGAGACAATTTTTCAAATTGAGCAATTCGTAATCACCCAAAACGATAAGGTTTATTGGTCGACCGTTCATACCAGAATTTGACTCATTGCTTGGCCACCAGGAGGCAGCACCCGCCCGTTTGGGACACTGTAACCGCAGATGGGCGCTCTTCTGTAGTTTTCATCGAGCATGGTGTCAAGGTAAATGAGAAATATTATCTGCAAAGTATTTTGGATGTTGCTTTGAAGCCATGGCAGACAAACATTTTGATGGCAGACCATGGACGTTTCAACAAAGCTCGAGTGAACCAAGAATGGCTAAAAAACAACGTTCCGAGCATCATAACGTCCACACAAGGGCTTTCAAATTCACCAGACGCGAATGTAATGAACTATGCTCTTTCAGCCATTTCAGAGAGCAAAGTCCGAACTAAAAGATTCACCAGTCTCGAGGTGCTGAAAAAAGCCACTGTCCGCGAGAGGGTCAAAATATCTGGAAGCCACTTTCGGGCAAAAGGTGGTCATATCGAACAAAATTAAAATGATTCTTAATTTGTATTATTTTCACACGTTTTTTACTTTGAATTGAATAAAAATAATTTTCCAAACTAAATCTATGCATAGCAGTAAGGCATTAAATTTTTCTCTTTATTCCCTAATAACTACTGTTTTTTTAATCTATCTTTTCTTTTCCTACTATGAAAGCCTTATGTTATTATTACTGTTGCTGAATTGGTGTAAGCATTTAGATTAGGAAACTTTCACGTTAAAATTGTTCTAGTAAGTATATATTAATGTTAAAGTACTATTAAAAGGCTCGAGTTTTACTGATATAAATAAAATGAAATGAAATCAAAATCTCTTCTGTAGTAAAAAAATCTAGAAAATATTGATGCAGTTTTGTTTTTTCAGTTCAGTGTTGCAAAAGAATGAATATCTAAATAACGAGAAGAGTCTCGGTATTACAAAACCGGATCCCGAGAATTCGAGATCGTAAAAATCGAAAGGAGTTGCGCTGTAAAAGAAATCTATATTCGAACCAAGCCGAAAATGCGAGTACAAACGAAATTGAAATATGGAAAGATGTTAAACAAGTGAGCGTATTGTCACACCATTTATTCAGTATGTAGTCTGAATTAACGTTCGTTCAGGAAGCACTTTATAATGCGCAAGAAGGTGTAAAAGTAAACGGTGTGATTATTAACAACATCAGATACGCTGATGCCACGACTATTGTTGCGAGCAGTATGAAAGACCTATGAAGTCTCTTAGAAAAGGTTGGTGAATACCTCAATAAATACGGCCTCAAGATGAGTGTCATTTAGCCTAAATTCATGTCTATATATAGAAAAAATATTTACAATAATTTAACATTATTGAAATAAGATGAACCCAAGGAAAGAGTATCCCTATTCAGATACCTTGGGTGTTGCATTAATGAGAACTGGTACTACGAAGAAATTAAGGCTCGAATAGAAATGGCAAGATTGTGCTCTGAAGTCATGAAATTAACAAATGCTACCCTATGGTCAGTACTTTTGAATGCCATGGCGATATGGAACCTTAAAGTCGCTGACATGAACAGGTAAGAAACCTTTGTAATGTGGATATACAAAGCGATGACACAAACATGCTGACACTTAAGACGCAATAACTTCGCTTCCACTGAGCCGAATGTCACCAAGCTTTCACTGGAAGTTAGCTTGAGGTGTAACTTTCAACGCACTAACTCGTTAAAGAGATGACGCCATCAAAAACATTTTCAGGCGGCCTTGTTCTTTCTTGTTTATGTTGGACTTCACCTTGTACATTGAATAAATTTAGTTTAAAATAATGCGGTGTAAAATAACTGTTAAACGCATTTTTTTATAATTTCGACGCAGACCACTTTCATAGATAATGGACACATATGTTCCATCTACTAATTTTGGTTTTAGATTCCAATATTCTACTATTTACCACATACCTTCTTCAACTTAAGAAAACAATAGCACTTCATGTTAGAAAAAATTTGAATTTGCCTCAAAGAACTTTGGCTTTTAAGGAAAAGGACCAAATCTTAGACTTTCACTTTCTATCAATATTATTAACACACAATATGTACATATGCCGTGTGCTCCATTCAATAACAAGCACTCTCACTGATAAATGCGTCCCAGGAGGCACATTAATTTGGATAAGTATGGGCAGGCAATTGGCAACTTCCGCTTGTAGGCTAATGTGGAACTGTTTGTTTATAACTATCTATTCATTTATATGAAATGGAATACATAGCGTACTATACATAACGTACATGACACACGTAGCTTACATAGCTCGCATAACTCATAATACAGATATAACATGCATAACATACATAACATACATAACAAACGTAGCTAACATAAAACACATAGAATACATAACAAGCATAGATAACAGAACACACATAGCATACATATCATACATAAGACGCATAGCATACATAGCATACATAACAAACATATATATCATGCATAACATACAGAATAAACGCCACATGCATAACATACAAAACACATATAGCATACATAACACGCATAGCATACATAGCATACATAACACACATAGCAAATATAGCATACATAACACATAAAACATACATAGCGTGCATAACCTAGCGAACATAGCATACATAACATACATAGCAAACATAGCATGAATAACACACATAGGTTACATAGCATACATAACATACTCGGCTCATATATTCATCAGTGAAATTTTGGTGTAAATATTTACTTACATACGCATACATATATCCAAATACATATAAATTTAGCTTACACTCTTCTGCACATATTGAGTTTAATACATTAGGCAATTAAGTGCTGGGCTGCCGACCATCATAAATACCCATTTGCATCCGCCAACATATGTTATGTGCTTATGTGTATGTAAACATATGATATGCCTACCCATTAACCCACTTTCTGCCACTGTGTATTTTATATTTAAAAATGATGTAAAGAGTAAGAAATTTCGCGAGTTGTTAAAAGAAGAAAACCTAAAATGACCAGAAAATATACACGATATGGACCCCTGTGAAAATCCATTTCAATACTAAGCTTCTTAGGAAGTTGTTAAAGAAATCTTATGCTAAAGTATTAAATTTGTGCTCAGATTTTAAAATAGTAAAGGTCGAAGGTGTAATGGCACTACTATTTTCCCCTTTAGATAGCAGTACTGATACCTCACTCTGAAAGAGAAGAATATTGATTACATTTCGGGATGATAAAAGTTAAAAGTTCAAGGTCGCATCATATAGACTCTATAGTCAAAAATTTCCAACAAGGGCGATGGTCCCAGAAGGACTGCTATTTGTATACCTTGAGGGAGAGCCTTGTGTCAACTTGAATTTCTCTTCAGATTTGTACCTTAACTCTTTTTTTGATAGGAGCGATAACCGCTTACACGACTTTGGTCGAGTTGAACAAAGCGCACTAGTGGTTTTTTTTCTCGTACTAACCTGCGCCAAATTGATGGAAGTGAAGTCAAGCCCTTTTCCACCTGATCTGTCCCATGCAGAGGCGGTCTTCCTCTTCCTCTGCTACCACCAGTACCGCTATTGCCGCTTCGAATACTTTCAGAGCCGGAGAGTTTGAACTCATTCGGAAAATATGACCTAACCAACGATGGATCTGTCTTGGCTACACTAGATTTATAAATCTATCTTTCAAACACTGCAATGGACGCCTCATCGAATATTGACGTCGTCCACGTTTTTGCGCAATGCAATATCGTGAGGGCATGATGAGAGCCCTACAAACTATCAGTTTTGATCGTCGAGAGAGGCCTTTACTACTCAATTGCTTGCTTAGCCCAAAGTAGCACTTGTTGGCAAGAGAGATTCTCCGTTAGATTTCAAATCCAGCATTTTTATCGGTATCAATGCTGGTTTCCAAATAAACGAAGTCTCTAACTACTTCAAAGTCATCACTGTCAATAGTACCTCGACTCAGAAGAGCTATAAGCAGTAGCCTTCACACGCTGTATAGAATTTCCGACAGTGCTGTAATATCAGCACCGTGTCTCTAGAGACCATCTAGCAGTTACCCAGAATAAAGCCTTGAAACGATGCGTAAAAGTAGAAATTGGTTCTTGTTCCATATGTTTGTTCCATGTTCTTGCTTAAACGTCCATCAACAATATTTGGACGCACCTCAGTTGATGATTATTAAATTCTAGGAATTCCAACTTTGGAGATTTCACTGATCCCAAAATTTCCTGTGTCTTAATTTGTAATGCCGGCTTCCCCATGAATGCAAATCAATGTTGATTGTCATATAGAGCACTGACTTCTTTTACTCCCTACATTTATACCACATCTGGATTGTAACGGGTTAAGAATAGTAAATAATGCCCATTTTAGAGCTACCAACGACACAACCAAACATCCAAGCATTAATGCCTGTGTTAATGTGTTAATTACGTTGTGGTTTTAATATACGCCTGCAATAATGACTAATCGATAAATGTTGTATGTTGTACCAGGCGATAAACGACAAAATAATTGATAAAAATGGCGTGTGGTAATGGAAATAAGTAAGATTCTTAAATTTAAAGTTGCCGTATTTTTAGACAGAACTGAAGCTGAGGATAAAGTCGAATTTGATTTTTTTTTAACTTAAGTACAAGGCCGTAGTAGGATCGGATTTTGAAGAGCGCACCCGACCGGTATATTATTTATCTAAAACTTTATATAGGGTGGGCCATGTAAAATTTGCTTTTTGAAATTAAAATAAAAAAAAAAACGAATGAATATTTTTTATTTTTGTTTGTTTTTTTTTTTTGAAGATTGAATATTGTCATTTATGAATGAAAACGAAAATCGTTCAAATTACTGCCACTCGATCAACCTAATTTTTAAGCACATTTTCGATTGTTTGGGCTCCAATTTCATGAATGGCAACTTCGATTTCGTGTTTTAAAGCATCAATCGTCTCTGGATGGTTCGCATAGCATTTGTCCTTAACGGCTCCCCACAAAAAATAGTCCAACGGGCTTAAATCACAGCTCCGAGGCGGCCAATTGATATCGGAATTTCGGCTGATTATTCGGTTTTCAAAAACGGTAGCCAAAAGTTCGAGTGTAACTCTGGCAGTGTGACAAGTTGCACCGTCCTGTTGAAACCAAATGTCGTCCACGTCATCCCCTTCAATTTTTGGAAACAACTCGTTGAGCATGTCATGGTAACGCTCGCCATTTACTGTAACCGCGGCTCCTCGTTCATTTTCGAAAAAAAAATGGCCCGATGATTCCACCAGACCAAAAACCGCACAAGCACTGACTCGTTGTGGATGCATTTGCTTCTCCGATGTGAAAATCAGAAAAGAAGAAGAAGACTCACCACTTTGGAAATAGGTTTTCAATATTTCCCAATTTTGTTCAAGCGTATAGCGTCCCATTTCGTAAATGTCAAACCTTTAAGTAAATTATGAACACATTTGACATGTCATTTGTGTTACCATTCTCAAAACAGTAGGTGGTTCAAAAAGCAAACGCTATATGGCCCACCCTGTAGCTGAGAGAACTATTGACATAGAAATCGTAAAAAGAGCATTGATATAACTGAGGAGAGCTTGAATGCTATTTACAGTTTCAAAATGATTGACATATCATACAGCATAAACGTGCAGTGAAGTTAAAATACTAACTCAAAATCGGGACCAGAGGAAACTACCCCTGTTGTTAAGGATACAAATATAATATACATAATTCTAGCTGTTACTGCGAGGTTGAACTCCGTGGGCTCGTAATGCACATCCTCTTTACCATGCTTTGGTTGTTTCGGGTAACTCGACAAGGCAGCTCTAATTTCCGAAATATTTTCTCAACAACTAAAAGTCATATCGAAAACAGATCAGATGTGCCTTGAGCATTGGAATAGCCTTGGGTTACTTTGGAGAGAACAAAATAGATATTAATGAATAAGTAAATATTTTTCATGAGAAATTAAAACTGACCTTTTTGCGGCATCAAAATTGAAATTGAATTTAATATCCAAAATAACACATAAATCAAAAGAGCGAAATGTGTAGCTAGGAAGGATGAAAGATGTCGCCTGAATAACACAATTACTGTATGTTTAGTTTTGGCATTAAAAATAAATTCAATTTTTCGACTTCAATACCAAAAAACAGCACTCTTTATTAGGTAGGTATAGTGGTTTTCAACTGACCCACCTAGGCCTGCTGTAGGCCCCTTGCGATACCACCAGCGCTGTCCCCACTCCTCACTCTACATTGTCCTTATTGAACCAATCTGTGGCTTTAATGTATCTAGCAAGGTTTTTTATTTTTAAATTGGCTACTTCTGCCAAGTTATTCAAGGAATTTTTTCCTAACATATTGAACTTTCTTCTATCCAGAGCCATGCACTCGCATAGAAAGTGTTCTATAGTCTCTTCTTCTTCAATGTCGTTACAGCTTCTGCAATAGTCGTTATAGGGCGCTCCCAATTTACTGGCATGCTTGCCAATCAGACAGTGCCATGTTAGTGTATTTATCTATAAGCTTCTTACAAGTTGCTAAAGGTATAGGTATGTTCGCTTTGTCTGGTTGGATCGATAATGTGGTACCCAATGTCGCTAGTTCATCTGCTTTGCAGTTGCCTACTATGTCGCTGTGACCCGGCACTCAGAGCAGGTTTATTGTAAAGTACTGTGATAGTTCTGTCAAAACGTCGATACATTCTTTTAATGTGTTTGAGTTAATTTTAGGTGATTGTAACAATTTCGGGGCCGATTTGCTATCTGAATATATATATTCTTTCAGCTTTTGGCTCGAAATACGATACAGTGATCCAGTAGCCGGAATGAAATGTTTGCACACTCATTTCCTCCGAGTGAAGGCCTCCACCTACTTGTTCATTTTGCTTGGAGCCATCAGTGTAGATACTGATTCCAGCTGTTTGCTGTAGGCTTCAATCGGTAATAAGTGAAGAATGATATTCATCACTGCCGCGGCCGTAGTCTTTAGTGTCCCGCTACTCTTTATTTATCTTTGACTTCTTTTCTGTACTGATTTATATTTATTTACAGCATTTAAATGGAATTAATAGAAACTTTTAATTCTGCGGAAAAACAAAAACTACAGCATCAAAATCTTGTACATTGTCGTAAATTTTTTTGAAAATTTATTTACTTGTATGCCTCGGCATGAAATGACGTATGCTAAAGAAATTTTGAAAAAATAAATTATTTTTGATTTTATTTATTTCTAACCATGAAATTTAACCTTTTTTAACATTCCTTGTTTGCTTTGTGCAGTAAACTTATAATAAGCAGTATATTGAACAAATTTGAAAAAAAACAATAATTTTAGGATTTATTAAATTTGTAAAATTTTTTCTTTTTTTTTTAATTTTTTAGGATAAAACAAAAATTTCCAAAAAAAAAAATTATTATTATTGTTAAGATAAAGAATTATAAAAAAATTTTTCAAGAAAAAGTATTAAAAAAAATCCAAAAAAAAACATTCCAAAAAAATTTCGAAATATAAAAAGAATAATAAAAAAAAAATTGTTTGGAAAGTATAATAAAAACGTTTTTTGTTTGAAATTTTTTTATTTAGTATAATAAATTTTTTTTTTGATTTTTTTTTTAATGTTTTTATTATTCTTTCCAAAAAAAATTTTTTGTTATTTTTCTTAAATTTCCAAAACAAAAATTTCCAAACAATTTTTTTTTATTATATAATACTTTCCAAACAAAATTTTTTTTTTGTTCTTATCTTTAAAAAAAAAAACTTTTTTTTTTCATTACACCTTATCCTAAAAAAATTAAAGCAATTTCATTAATAAACAGCACCAAATAAAGTTAATTAAAAAAGGAAAAATATTTAGGGGCTCAGTAAAATAAGAAGTACATTGAAATTCTTAATAGTTGCATTGAGGGATTTCTTTAACTTATTTATAGATACACGTTCACCGACATGGCAGTTAACACATTCTCTGAACTTCGGGCAGATCTCTCTATCCGCAAACTGGAGGGGTCGTGCTAGGCCAATCTTTCCAGGTAGGCAGGACTGAAACGAGGGGAAAATCTGCACCGAGGCAGGTAGCTATGTCTTCACTGATATTTCCAAGATGGAATCGGGAATCGGGGCAGGGGTTTATCTTTATCTTTTAGATTGCCGAACACTGCTAGAGTTTTTCAGGCAGAAGCCTTTTTGGTCCCGCACGCACTAAAATGCTTAGGAAATGTGGGAGCGAGGGAAACGTCAACAATTTTCCTGATCAACCGCAATCAACTCCCTATTCATATGCAAATCACTTGGGTGCGCAGGTAACATCTCTTTGATTTGGGTTCCATGACATAGAAGCATAGAGGAAAATGACATTGCTAATCAGCTTAACAGGAGGAGGTCGACTGGTTTGGTCTCGGAGACCTCCTATCCGGTCATGGGCATCCACCTGACTGTTGGTAAAGAGAAATTGAAAAACTAATTGCTTAGTAAAGTACAGAAAAAATGGACCTCCATTTCTTCATGTTCTATTTCGAAAACTCTTTGGCCGCAGTATAATAGACGGAGAACTCTGAAAGTCCTGAAGACTCAACGCTATTCAATTTCCAAATTTGTAGCTGTGCTTACCGATCATTCGACAATCGGCACACACACGGAAAAGCTAGATTTACCATTTAGCTACCGTTGTAGAAGTTGCGGATACCATTTTGAGAAGGAAACTGTTGAGCACTTTCTTTGTAAATGTGAGTGCGCCTTTCTTCAACAGCCTGGGGCAGTCCGCCAACCTAACCAGCTTTGGTTGGCTGTAGATATCTTTTGGAGTTCTCTTAATGGTATCAAAACGGCCCTTTACTGCTACTTGAGAAGTGCCCGAGTGGTACGTCAGCTATTTCAACTGCCTTCAGCCACGAAATCGATATGTCGCTAGCTGGGAGTGCAAAAGTATAATTTTTGCATATTTCACAGAAAAAGATAACATCCCAGGTAAAACAATTCCAAATGAAACGATTTCAACAACTTTCTTTGATCAAAAGTTGTTCTATTCTTTGGGACTTATTACATTCTCGGTGAGCAAAGTTCGCTTATCAGTGAATAGAAATGGTTGGAAATTAAATAGGTACTTCATAGACCGGTAGCCCTTGCTGGTAGTTGTAATATAATTATTTATAATTATATTTCAAATAAGTACAGCAAAAAAAGTACTTGGAAGTTTTAGAAAACGAAGCAGTTTTTGCTTTTCTTGCTATGTACTTGGCAACTTTTCACTCTAAACAACATTCATGCTGCTTCCTGCAAAAAACCTGCTAAATCTCCGCTGAAGGTTTTCATTAAATCCGCTTGGCAATCAATGCCACTTTACATGCTCGGGAAATCATTATGCCATGAGTAATTTTAATGTAAAGAAGCAACTATCTCAGGTATCTGTTTGGTCGACTCAGCATTGTAGATTACTTTAATTAAGTGCCTCCTTTGCGCTTATTTTCTTCAATTGACAGAAATATATTTTTGAGGTCGTCTTATAAAAGTAAATAAATTTTCATGAAATTCACTTTAATAACTATTCATTTATGCAATTTTGCTACTCTGTTATTTAACTTCCAAATTCCACCCTCTTAACACTAAAGTGGACTTCAAGAGCACAAAACAAAAAAAAAAACCTAAAAAAAAACACCAAAAAGGAAGAAGCATAAAAGAGGAATAAAGTGATAACAATTCATAAATTATTTCCTATCTTTGCCATAAAACCAATCAAAAACGAAAACAAATAAAAAAATGAACAAAAAAAAGCAGACATCCTTTCGACTCCCACTCCCTGTGAGAGGTTATTACGCTGACAATCAAGAAATCAGTAAGATAATAAGTTGTAGAAATACAATGATGACAGCATAACATAAGCTAAGAAAATAATCATTACGAATTGAAATGTTTATCTGCGTTGAGAGCGCGAACAACCCAAAAATAAAGGCAAAATAGTGAAGAGGACTTAAGCGTAAAGGCTACCAGTACATATATTGACCATTAAATAATATACACTTACAAACAAATCTCCAAAATATGAAAGGCGAAAAACAATAACCCTAATGCCTCAATGAATACGAGTACCAGCGAGAGGCAAGAAAAGAATGGAAAGAATAATACAAATGCGAAATTTGAAGGAATGGTATGAGTAGCGGATTCAGGAATACAAATGATTGTACAAGGGCATGAGGAGCGGAGACGTATGCACCTACAAGGAGCACAGACCAAAAAAAAGCAAGATAATAAAAGACAAAGCATGAAGAAACATTCGACTGAACAAAAGCAAGTGCCACAGATAAAAGTGGTCAAATGGAAATGATGCTAATAATCAGCCTTGTAAATAAGCATTACATAATTCTGACAATGCTTGGAGTGGCAGAGAAAGTGAAGTGAAAAGAAATGGAAGGTCAGATAATTTTTTTCTCCGGGGTTTGCCCGAACACAAAACGTAGCTATAATTTTTTATTGCAGTATGAATGCGAACGATTTGCTGACTATTTTTATTTAGTGACAAGAAGAAGTTGGTGTTTATACGTAACGGGAGCGGATGCGCGATTTTGAGGAGAGGAGGAATTTAAAAGTTTTTGCTGTTCGAAATACTTAGATTTGCATCCGACTTCATTTCAACTGACCCAAGTATTTAGAATATTGTAGTAAATTTCTGGTTGTTTTACAGGATGGTGGGAAATAAGAAGTAAACTGAAAAAATTAATTAATTTTCAGGTTTTTTGCATATATTCAAAGTTGAAAATTCTGGTATAAAACCAAATAAGTGATATAACTTAGGTATTTTTCAACGTTTTCACAATTTTTTTTTTTATTTTAGGAAACAATTTACTTAAAAAAAAGTTTTATAAAAAAATGTCTCGAAAATATTTTATGAATTTTTTTTTTAATTTTTGGCGAAAATTTTTTTTAACCAAAAAAAAATGTATGCTGTTAAAAATTTTTGGGAGAAACTAATTTGCGTCTTTTAAATAAAAGATTTTTTTTAAATTTTTGGGAAAAAATTTTTTAGATAAAAAAAATATTTTTACTCAAAATTTTGTAGCGAATACAATTTTTTGTTGAAAATGTTTGTTCCTCGGGAAAAACACTTTTTATTGATTCATTTTTCTTCTGGTGAATAAAAAAATATAAAACACTTTTTGTTGAAAATTTTTGGTTTTTAGAAAAAAAAACTTTTTATTCTAAATTTTTGGCGAAATAAATTTTTTCGGAAAAAAAATTTTGTTCTGGTGGATAAAAAAATATTTTTTGCTAAAAATTTTGTTGGGGAAAAGTTTTTTTGCTTTAAAAAGTATTTGTATATAATATTAAAAATATGGGGAACATTTTTTTCGGTTTATTTTTATTTTATAAAAATAAAATTTTATATCATTATTTACTTTTTTTTATTTTAGAAATATTAAATTTTATTTTATACTTTTTGAACATTTTTTTATATATAAATTAAAAATAAAATAAATGAAACACAATTTTTCTAAAATAGCAAAATATTTTTATTTCGGATAAAAAAATATTTATTAAAATAAAATAAATGAAATAAAATTTTTCTAAAATAACCAAATACTTTTATTTCGGATAAAAAAATATTTTTTAAAATAAAATAAATTAAATAAAATTTTTCTAAAACAATAAAATAATTTAATTTCGGATAAAAAAATATTTTTTAAAATAAAATAAATTAAATAAAATTTTTCTAAAACAACAAGATATTTTTTTTTCGGATAAAAAAATATTTTTTTAAATAAAATAAAATTCTTCTAAAACAACAAAATATTTTTATTTCGGATAAAAAAAAATTTTTTTAAATAAAATAAATGCAATAAAATTTTTGTAGAATAACAAAATATTTTTATTTCGAATAAAAAAATATTTATATTTTATTGATTTTATTATTTGGGAGAAAAATGTTTTTGTAGGTATATATTTTGGATAAAAAGGACATTTTTTAAATGCTTTGTAATTGTTTTTATTTTTGAAAAATACCATCTCTCAGACCGTTTTCGTATTTTCCTATTTAAAGCTGTTTTTCAAATATTAAAAAGAGTGAAACATTTTTAATTATTACAAAACTAAATCCCAAAAAAGGTCATCTCGTATGAGGGTGCTGGGAGATAGTTGATGACCCAGGCCTTCTCCGAAGATAGTTCGTTCCTGTCTGAAGCGGTCGTGTTCTGTGTTTTCGTCATTATTCGGGCAGTTTGGAGAGAAAGGGCTTTCTGCCAGTTTAAAATGTTGCAGGTATTCCCCAAAAAAGCCATGTCCGTTGAGCAACTGCGAACTGTGTTTCCATCTTTCTAACCATTCACTAATACTTGGTATGAGTTTGTATGTAGGTGCAATGCCCTTTTATGACTGCTACCACCATTGCTTGCACCAGCCAATTGTCAGCAATCGCTCACCTGCTTTTTGTACTGGTATGGGTCGTGCTCCTTGCGCCGATTCATTTCATCTGCCAAGAGATCCACAGGAGCTATTACAGAGATTGCGCCATCAGACACGTAAGCTTCACGCAGCGAACCTTGCTTGTGCGAGTATAATTGACAGAAGCTGCCTTGGAACTCCATTTATTAAATGCTGCCTGAAACAAAGTTTTGTGTCGATCCAGAACCCAAAATATTCGATCGCTTTTTCCGAGTTTATTTGGATATGGCAGACTGAACTATTACCTGACTAACCTTGGAAATTACGCATGTGAAATTCTCGGCAATTTATAGATTGGATATACAAAAATGCAAGCCACTTATTGAACAAAAGCTTACATTTATGACCAAATGCAAACTATGCCTGACTACCTGGACTGAAAAAGCATACTGAAAAGTATTAAGCGTCCTTGCTAAAGTTCCCTTCGCAGGGAGAATTAATACACACTATAAATGCTTGAAGGGACATAATAGATAATAGGGCCGACTGTGCTCTATCGCCAACAATAACAATTATATAACACATCTCATTTCATATATTGAAGCGAATGTTCACTTAAGAGGACGACATGATTTTTTATGCAAATTTCGAAAAAAATATTCATACTAAGCAGGTGTTAAAAAATTAAACACACACGTGTCACGAAATAACTTTCAAAGCTGCCAAATCATACTGATAACGATAAGCACTCATATTAAGAAACGAGTGCTCGGTGTAGAATGTAATCTGTAGGCATGCAGAAGCTTTTGCTTATGCTCATAAGCTGCTATGTGGATGTGCAAGTATATTAATGGATACTTTTAATACCAGAAAATCTGAGAAATTATGAATTTCTCACACTTGCTGTAATTCTTAAGTATACAAGTATAAATATATGTGCATACACATAAACACATGTAAGTATGTATTCATAGGCATGCATATTATTTTACACATCAATACAAATGCTCCTTGCCACAGCTGTTGACTTTCACACAAGGAGAGATTCCTGCACGCCACATTGTTTGTGTATTTAATTATGCAAGGCGGTATATGCAATAAACAGGTAAGGGTTTAAGCCATTTATTTACATATATTAACACTACTATGTATGCTTACTCATTATTGTGTTAATGTTTGGGATTATCTCCAAGCCATTTCATGCATTAGTAGAGTTAAAGAGTGAATGTGCATTTGATGCCTAAAGCATATTTATCGGCGCCGTGGCGCATAAGTATAACAAATTATAAGTATGCAAGTTTTAGCATGTGTTAAGGTATTAATTTATGCGTTACTAATATTGAGTTCGTGCTTGAATATGTTGGGATTTAAGCACTCACGGAGAAGGGAAATTGAACCGGGGTTATGTTGAGAATTATAATAATTTTTTTGCATACAAAATATTTATCTATAGCTCTTTATAACTCAACTATTTAGTATTAATTAATATTTATAAATGATTTCCAACTGATTTGCGGCGTAAGAGGTATTGTTTTCTTTTGTTTCCTTTTTAATTGTTGCTTGGAAAAGGCATATATCTGTTTATATCCTGTGCGAATGCTTCGTTCTTTTGCAATTATCTTGAAAACGAAAAATTGCCCTAAATCCACTTTAGCACCATTTAAGAGCTGAATTGAGTCTATTGTCTAAATAAAAATACGCTTCAGGTGGTGCTTTTTCCACTTTGAATATGAATTATAGTAACGTTTGACATGATGGAAGCGCCCATATGCTAAAGCTAATGTTTGTACCGCCCTATGTTCCTACTAGGAACGACACTAAATTGTAACATTTCATCGTTTTTTTACATTCAATTTATTTTCAAAGAAGTAGAAAAAAAAACGGGATGCCAGTCATGCCATTTTCAGCATAGTGGTTAAAATTTCTGTGTTTTAGCAACTAAAGGGTGGTTAAGTTTTAAGGGCCGATATTTATTTTTAATAAATAAAATTTTTTTAAAAAATTATTGTCATTTCTCTTTATTATGATAATACTGGTATGGCTCAATTACGTATAGAACAATATATCGGCCAAATAGTCGCCGCGGCCTCGGCGGCACACTTCCATCCGATGGTCCAAATTTTCGTTGACGCTGAGGCATAATTGAGGTTCTATGCCGTTAATGTGCCGAATTATCTTATCCTTTAGCTCTTGAATTGTTGCTGGCTTATCGACGTATACCTTTTCTTTCAAATAACCCCAAAGAAAGAAGTCCAACGGTGTCGTTGACGAGATGTGGTTCACATTCAACATCGGCCCTTGAAATTTAACCACCCTTTATATTAAGAATAAATATTAAAATTTGTTTTTAATAAAAGTGGTAAGCGTACGCAAAAATAGTATTTGGTTAGGACATTCCGAAACACATTTGATTCACTTACATACATACGAGTACATTTAGTTGATTTACATCTTTAAAATAGGTGGCAACCCTTTTAAAAATATTTGTAGGCTAAAATTATTTCAAACTGCTTTGATAATACCATATTGTAAAACATTACATGCACACTTCAATTGGTTAAATTTTATTTTTTAAAAGGTGGCAACCCCTTTAAAATATTTTGTAGGCTAAAACTATTTCAAACTGCTTTCAATATACCGAATTGCAATATATTATTTTCACACTTTAATTGGTTAAATTTCATTTTTTAACAGGTGGCAACCGCTTTCAAATATTTTTTAGGCTACAATTATTTCAAACCGCTTTCATTATACTAAATTGCAATATATTATTTGTACACTTTAATTGGTTAAATTTTATTTTTTAACAGATGGCAACCCGTTTAAAATATTTTTTGGGCTGAAATTGTTGCAAACTGCTTTCATGATACCATATTGTAAAATATTATTTACATCCTTAATTGGTTAAATACTATTTTGTAACAGGTGGCAACCCCTTTAAAATATTTTGTAGGCTGAAACTATTTCAAACTGCTTTCATTATACCAAATTGCAATATATTATTTGCACATTTTAATTGGTTAAATTTTATTTTTTAACAAATGGCAACCCGCTTAAAATATTTTTTGGGCTAACATTATTTCAAACTGCTTGCATGATATCATATTGTAAAATATTATTTACACCCTTAATTGGTTAAATACTATTTTGTAACAGGTGGCAACTCTTCTAAAAATAATTAGGTCAAACGTATTTCAAACTACTTTTATGATACCATATTATAGTAAATTATTTACACATCTTCATTAGCTAAATTTTAATATTAAACAGGTGGCAGCCCCTTTAAATATATTTTTTAGATTAAACTTATATCAAACTGCTTTTATGACACATTATTTACACACCTTCATTGTAACACATTATTTACACACCGTCATTGGCCAAATTTAAATTTTTAGCAGGTGGCAACCCCTTTAAAAATATTTTTGAGAGTGAGATTATTTAAAGCTGCTTTTATAATACCATATTGTAGTATATTTTTTATAAACGTTAATTGGTTAAATTATATTTTTTAACAGGTGGCAGCACCTTTACAACTATTTGTAGATTAAAATTTCGCGTTAACGAATGTTATTTGATATCATATTGTTATAAATTATTTGAATTGGTTAGATTTTATTTTTCCAACACATGGCAACAGCTTTTAAAAATTTTTTAAATTAAAGCTATTTCAAACAGTTTGCATGATACCATATTTTTGTATATTTTTTATATACGAGTACCTTAATTGGCTGACATTTATTGTTTAGCAGCGTGCAACCTATTCTAAAAATATTTTTATATTCAGTTTTAATACCCCATATAACGCTATACTTTTGCAACCCAATTTTATGTCCCTCGTATAATGCAGTACTTCCCCCGTATTTCTATACTAAAATTCACATATTTCGTTCACAACATAGTTTTCCTTAACACTCGCTCTAAAAATTAAAAAAAGTAAATGTAAATCACTTGCATCACGCGTTATATGTGGCCAAACGGGCGAGTTATACGAGAATACTTCCATAATGCGGGACCAATCTACTGTGTTATAGGGGGGATTACTATAGCTTTCACAAAATGTTCATATATAAGTAGTATGTAAAAGTTTAATTAATATTTAGGCAATTTTATTTATCTTTATTAAGTGGCAACTCTGTTCAAAAATATTTATATTT
Source organism: Anastrepha fraterculus (assembly GCA_037575425.1). Classification (NCBI taxonomy): domain Eukaryota; kingdom Metazoa; phylum Arthropoda; class Insecta; order Diptera; family Tephritidae; genus Anastrepha; species Anastrepha fraterculus. The sequence continues at coordinate 30,597 of JAYXIM010046226.1, forward strand.
AAAAGATTTCCCAAACTCCTCTAATTTAAAATCAATATTGTATTATCTTTTCGACTTTTTTTGGAAAGTCTACGTTTTAACTATTCCGCAACCCCGTTTTCTCCTATGCTTATCACCAGAACACAAAAGTGCGTGCCTAAATTTTAATAGACTATTCAAAGATTGGCGATCTAGAATGAAGGGACAATATTTTTATATATTTTTATTGGTCATCTTGTTAAAATAAAATGTTCCTTTACTTTAGACCAAGTATATACAACTATCAAGGGAAAACATCTTTTTGTTTTGAGATAAGAATGTAGGAGGTCCCTCTCGCTTATCCAACAACGCAGCATCACAGTTGTTTTGGTCCCCGGCCACTCTGAGCTTGACCTTCAACGAGTGGTAGAGAACATACGCATTCCTCTAAACGAACTGCATACCGTGATTGACATGTCTTGGCGGTGACTAATAGAAGGAGGTCTCTGACTACTAAATGCAGAGTCTCCAAAGCAATCTGGCCAAAACTGAATCTTAAAAGGACAAAATGTCTGCTTGGATTCAACTACCAGCGACCTCACAGGTGTTATACTGGGTCACTGCACTATTGCCACCCTAGCCAGTAGAATGGGTGTACCTCACGATGAGTCGGTAGAACACCTCCTCTGTGACTGTCCTGCACTTTAAAGAAGCCATACCATACCATATATTGGTGATTGTTTCTTCGAAGACCTGGGAAATTTGCAAAATTTCTCACTGGAGGCACTAATTAGTTAGGTTATAAATACATCCGTTTGGTCTATATCCATCTGGTATTTGGTGTATGTTGACGTAATTTAAGAATTTGGTTATTATGTGAATAAAATTTGCTGAAGGCTTTAAGAAAACTGTTCAAATGTTATCGAAGATTTGGTTTCTATAATGTAATCTGGTGAAT
>JAYXIM010046228.1:0-17900 GCA_037575425.1 Anastrepha fraterculus
TAAGATTTAAGCAAATTTTATAGTAAAGTTATCTCGAAAGCTGGAACCACTGGCCGAACTAAGAATGTCTTTGAGCCTAAAAGGTCCCTGATCAAATAGTAGCAACTATCAAACCATTGTCTAAAACAGAAAAAGTTCAAAATCCAAGCACAGTCTATTATTATTAGTTGAACACATTTCGACTACACACACATGAACAAATTCTTGTACTTAATAATAAATCAAAACCAACCTTGAATATCTACTTATTGAATAACCGATGAAGTCATTGCCAATCCAAGCCGGCATAACTGCTTACGTGTTTATCTTGAATTTTGTATAAATCTAATTCCATTTTTAACAAAAAATTACTCTTTTCCCATTCTTCTCTGAAATGCTATTTTGAGAAACCCCATTTTGAGCAGTCATCCCTAAAACTAATTTCCAATTTTTTTTAATTAAGTTGCAAATGTATAAATGCGCTTCGCTTATTCCTCACCTAATCGATTGGAATAGTCGTCATTGAAACGCTGGAAAAACCAATATGTGGCCGCACCCTAGCGCGCATTCATTTCTTGGCTAATCGCCTATCAGCAGTTAATTAAGCAAACCTCAGTGGACGTATCCTCAGGGCTTTTCGTGACTGCAGGCTCGTGTTGAATATGTATTTTGGTAATTTGGCGAATATTTGTGATTCGCATTTTTTTTTTTTTGTTTTTTTTTTTAGTTTTTTTGTTTGTTTGTTTTTGCCACTGCTGTCATTTGTACGATTTGCAATCAGCCACTTCCGGCAGTTTAGCACTCAAGAATCCTTAAATCAACTCTGCAGCAACACATTCGTATCTACCTGTATAAATTTACAGCACACAGCTAATATACAGAGTGTAGGGGTAGAGGCGGCATTGCCAGAGTGTGCTAGTGTGAGTAGGTGAGAGATAGTCAGACAGCGAAGCAATTAATTTTGCATGTCAACACCGTTTAGTTTGGCGTGAAGTGACTCAATGACTCAGGTTTGACGACAACAATGACAAAAACAACAACATTAAAGATACCTATAATGTTTAGAGTGGCCGTGTATTGTGTTGTTGGTTGACAAATCTTCAGCAAAAAGTCAGCAGACATCATTGACTTAATGCAGGTGGCAATAAATGGAATTGCTGTCATCCGTTCTTAGTTGGGTGTGAACCAAATGTCGGCCTCTTCCGCTGATAGAGCGAGAAAGTTAGTCGGATAATGTTACGTGCGGATTGATTAAGTCTTAAATTTTAATGCACCGGCGATAGAAACATATGTACGTATATACCCACTGTAGTTTAAGGGCTATTCACCCGCCGATACTCAGTACGTATTTATAAACTCGAATACATGCTACTGGGCAAAAAAAGTAACAGAGTTTTTTGTGACTTATTTACTCTCAAACTTCTTTTTTAACAAGTAGTTTTAGGTACTTCTCAAATAAAACCGTCAAAAACCCTCACTTTGGGAGGTAATAATGGGTTTAGTACTTTACGAAAAAATGGCTGTTGCAATTTTATTATATAGGGTTTTTCAGTAAGAGCGCTTAAACTTTTTTTTTGAATAAAACACAAACGGTTTGACTTTTTTAACAAATTTTTTTTTTATTATCGAATTTGACCATATACATTTAAGTATGAAATTCGATTTCTTTTGCATGACCACCGCGTGCACGTTTTACGAAGTCCAATCGTTGAACCCAATTTTCGACCACTCTTTTGCATGAATCGGTCGAAATTCCAGCAATTTCGCGTTCAATATTGGCTCTGAGCTCACAAATCGTCGCCGGCTTGTTACTGTAGACCAATGACTTCACATAACCCCAAAACGGGACGGCTTGTTAAATGGACCGTAAAATGGCCGTAATGCTCTTAAAGTAGCAGCAACAGAACGATTATTTTCATAAAAAATTTCCACGATTTGCAATCGTTGCTCAAGTGTGTAGCGTTCCATGATGAAATGTATACTAATGAAGTTTACATATGACAAGCGAAAAATAAAAAATATTGCGTCGTTCGCCCTCCCTATCGGAAAAAAGTTGAAGCGCACCTATCAAAAAAACCCTTTATTTTCTCTTTCTCTCAACACTATATTTGGCTCAGATTTATATTTTAAAAATTATTTCCCATTTTTCGAAACAAACTGAACCAGAAATGTGAAAATTGAATTTTGACACCAAAAAAAAATTTCGCCTGCATGAGGCGAGCGGTTTTCATATACCCAATTGACATCAGTGTTCTGCCCTCTCCCATTCTCACCCTCCGAAATGTGGTGTCGCAGAATATAATCCGTACTTAACAACAACACGTTTCGTACTCTAATTTTCCTAAAATGTTAGCAGGAACGCGCGCTTAAGAAATCAGGTCGAATGCTGCTTAAAATTCAGCAGCCGTTAAAGGATCAGTGGAATACAAAAATCGAGATTCCACTTTTCATGCAGCTTATGCCAGCAAGGTGAATACGTCTTAATTTAATGCTTACGAGCAGGGAAAGAAAAAAATAATGTTAGAGCGAAGCGAGGTGAGGGTACGTTAAAAGTGAAAAAATAGTGGTTACAGTAGCAGAAGCAATGAAAAAATATGCTATTGATGAGACTTTCAATCGCTGCGTACTCCCTTGCAACGCACACTCCCTCCGCATTGTGCTTAAAATTCTCAGCAAACTCGCAATCAGGCGAAACTATGACCAAGCAATCTGACGCTCGAACAGCCAGCGAGGCAGTCAACGCAAGTAAGCAGCACCACCGACCAGCTCACGCTTAGTCAACATGATTTTTATGTAAATTTCATTGTTATTGCAAAAGTATTTCCGCGTGCACTCGCTGTGGCTGAAAAAAGGACCGGAAGAGACGAGCTGCACTTCGATTACCTGCATTCCGATATGTTGTGATTGCAATACGATTTTTTGCACATTTCTCGTAGCTACGTTTTTGTTGCACACCACAGACACTACGAATGCCCATACGCTGGTGCTGCTGCATGAAAGGGAATTCTTATAATCGACGGACTTGTTTTTCTCTGTGCATACAATAAAAGTATATATGTATGTTTGTGTATGTACATAAGTATTCAATACACGTTGCTTCTGCATTGTCCTTACAGGATAAAAATGCAAATAGCAGAGTAAAGTTGCTGCAATCGAAGTATATGAAGAGCACTGGGGGAGGGAAGGCAAAAAATGTAGGATCAAAAAAAAATTGCTTGGGAAAGAGCAAAAACTAAAATAGCTTAGATTCTACCTAGTAGCATCTTCGATTTACAACAACAACTATAACAAAGCTCACTAGAATAGTTTCTGAACCGACTTCCAGCTGCAGCTTCTGTTCAAACATTTTTTTTGTGTTTTGTTTTGTGGTTCGGCTTGCTATTGTGGCTACCCTGTTTTTTGTCTCAACACACTCATGCGTGTATGTGTAAGCAGCTACCTAAGTCGGAGCTAAGTACAATAAGCGATAAACCTAAATTTTGCTGGTTAGCTCAGTGCAGAGTCTCTTGTTTTTCTTTGCAGCTTTTTTCATTTCGCAATTTTCTTTGAGTTCACAAACGCTGTTGCAATTTTCTTTATTTAAACTATTTCGCTTTGAATACCTGGTTTCCTTTTTCTATGTATTTCTTTAGGAATTTTCCTCCAATATATGTAGATACTGGGTCACAGTTTAAATAAAATGTATATTAAGCATACCCGTGAAAATACGCAGAGTAGTAGATGCATAAAGAAAAAGAAGAGCGCATATATTTGTGAGTTCTTTTTTTCTATGTGCACCTTGTCCTTCTTATAATAAAACTATGTGCAAACTTATGGAGCTGGCAAATATTTGCCACTTTAAAAATACGATTGATTTTACTTAGAAAAAGTAAATATTAAAAACCACATCTGAATGTGTAAACCACGGTTCGTTTTACAGTTGAGTTTTAATTTTTTTCAACCTTTCAAATGGAAAAACGTAAACAGAGATATCCAGTGCGTCTACTTCATTCATAGCTGGAAACTTCAACTATTTTTTTATATTTTTATAAAACAAGGGCTTTAATATCACTAAACCGGGAAAGGTATAAAGGACTGCTTGTATTTGCATCACCGGAGCATGTAAAACATACCCTAGAGCTGCCCTGAATGTCGTTTTCCGCTTACTTTCCATCGACTTTTACGTTATTTTCATCGCTGTTCAAAATGCAATCAGTTTATAAGCGGCTGGCCTGTGGAGGTAATCTTACGAGGGACGTGGCAGCATGTTTGGGCAGCTAACACCGTATTTTTCTGAACTTGGAACAGATCTCTCTACCCGAAAAGTAGAGCTTGAGGGTCGTATCAGGGAAAAACTTTCCAAGTTGGCAGGATTGAAACGAGGGGTAAATTTGCACCAAAGCTAGGACCTCTGCCTTCACAGGCGGCTTCAAGATGGAATCGGGAGTCAGAGCAGGGGTTTTCTATAAATCAGCCTTTTTATCTATTTCCAAATACTGCTAGTGTTTTTCAAGCAGATGTCTTTGCAATCCTGCAGACATGCAAAATGCTTAGGGATTGTGGAAGCGAGGAAACCGTCAACAATTTTTTCGATAGTCAAGCCGCGATTAAGGCTCTAACGACGCCATTGGTCAGAGCTAAACTAGTAAACTCCTGTAAGAAGGAGATTAAATATCTTGGGTAAGTAGGTAACATTTCTCCAATCTGGGTTCCAGCACATAGGAACATAGAGGGAAATGAAATTGCGAATGAGCTTGCCAGGAAGAGGACTGAATTGACCTCAGGTACCTCCTACCCGGTCATCGGCATCCCTTTGACTGTTAAAGGGGAATTTCACAACTTACATATATCTCAAGAGAGCGCAGAGAAGATGGAGCTCTATTTTTTTATGTACTATTTCGAAAGCTGTTTGATCCCAGCACAATAAACTGAGCACTAAGAAAGTTCTAGTGACTCCACGCCATTCTATTTTCTATGAGTTATACAAAAACATAAAATAATACCTTAGCAGCAATTCGGATTCAAACGAATACATTTCACCATCTAGCAAGCTCACAGAGTTAAGAACAAAATTCTTGAAGACATCAATAACCAACGAACGCGTGAAGCAGCATACCTCGATGTAGGCAAAGCTTTAGACATAGTGTGCAGGGCATCTACGAAAACTATTACCCTATTTACCAACAGACTACTAAATATTGATGAAAATCTATATAGCTGCAAGATAATTTTATGTAAAATTCGAAGATAAATATTCAGATATACTAAGAATAGAAGCAGGTGTACCGCAAGGCAGTGCCCATGGACCGCTTCTTTACCTTATTTATGCAGCTGATATCCCTACATCGGCAACGCAGAAGTCTTTAATAGCAACATTTGCAGACGACACTGCCTTCCCAGCACCACATAAAGATCCAAGAATGGCTGCTTATAAACTTCTGGAATTACTTAGCGACACAACTCAATAGTTCGAGAAACAAGGAATTAAAATAAACGAGGATAAAACCACCACGTCACATAACTAACAAGAGAAAAACTCAAACAATCCAATATTCATAAAGAATAAACAAATTCACCTCGATACAAAGACAAAATATCATACTTATCATACTTGGGTATGATTATAGATAATAAACTTAGCTGGAAGTTACACATCGCAAAACACGACACGAAGTTAAGACTAGGCTTAAACAAATTCATTTCCTTTTGGGACAAATTCAACGATCTTACTAGAAGATAAGATGCTAATATATAGAGAAAATATAATACACAAAGATTTGGGGAGCTGCAAGCAGTACAAATAAAAAAATTATAACTATAACAAACGCAAAATAGGATACTTCGTATACAGTGTCCGGCACTCGAAGTGTAACGGACCTTGCTTTCCAAAATGGCCTAAAAAGAATAACCCATCAAATTCGCGCCTAGAGAATTAGAGAGCCATTGTGTGGACGTTATGAAGTTCGGAACGTTATTTTTTAACCATTCTTGGTTCATTCGAAATTTGTGAGACGGTGCCGAGTCCTACTGAAACGTCCATGGTCTGCTACCGAAATGTTTGTCTGCCCACGACTTCAAAGTAACCTCCAGAATACTTTCCCGATAATACTTCACATTAACATTGACGTTAGGCTTCATGAAAACGATTAGCGAGCGCGCATCAACGGTTACAGCGGGCCAATCCATTACCTGTGGCGAGTGCTGTCTCCTGGTGGCCAATCGATGACTCGAATTCTCGTATGAACGGTCGGTCAAATAAACCGTAACGTTTTGGGGATTTGCAAATTGCTCAATTTGAATAATTTTCTAGTCAGAAAATACAATGTGGGCAAATTAACTGTTTTCGGCCTAGCGAAGCAACTCCCTCTCTTTCTCTAGTCTGACTTGTTGCTGCTTTGGTGTGAGATCATGCGCATTTTGGATCTTTTAAGGCTTGACTTTGAGATCATTTGTCAGTATGCTGTGGATGCTACGGTCATATATTTCCAGTTCTTTCGGTTAAGTTTTCAGTGCTTTGATTGGTACTTCGTCGGGGATTTCGCTCAAGTAGCGTTGCAGTCTTTTGATGTCTACCTCTATGACGTTTCGCGATGCTACCAGTATCATTGTAATGAGTAATGTTGCGATAAACAAAAACTTCATTTACTTTAAGGCGATCGAGCTCCATTGAAATCCATTACTGATTTTCCTTTTTCGCATTTATTCTCGGCAAAATGCTTCCGCGCGCTTGTAAACAATACTTTGGACAGACTGCGCGAGCGGTCTGAAGTTGGTTACACTTCGAGTGCTGGACTCTGTAATGTCAAAACCAGAATGGTATATACCAAATAATAATATCCATCGAGAACTTAAAACAAAAACTGTTCATGCAGAAATAAGTAGCAACAGTTTAGGAGACGCAAACCGACTAATAGAATCTTTGAATTGTCAACTCATACGGGCAATTATTTACTTCAATAAAATTATGAATTTTGATAATAATTTCAATAATTTTAAGGCGTTTTTCTATCACTTTCTACTCGACAAATTTCAAAGATGACAGAAAAAATTACCATCTAGGAATTGTTGACTACTGACATCTAGGTGTCACTTTGGCGGAAGAGCTACTTACAAAAGCTTTCCTAAGCGGAAATAGATTTTGAGTGAGCCTCCTTTAAATAATTTTTTCAACATTTATATACATTCGGCATCACTCGCCCTTAACAGCATCGCCGTCATTCCTCAGCCAATGTATGCCTTGCGAAATTTTCTGTTCCCATAACTCGAGAGAGTCAATAAAGAAAGAAGAATCAAGAACTAATTGAGATTTGACGCGATAGTGAAGATTAAAGCCAAAACATTGAAAACTGCACTCAAAAGGGAATATAAGAAGTTATCAGTTTTTCATATCTGATTAGGGAACAAGAAAACAGAATAAATAAAGAGCTTACACTTTTCGATATTTAGCCAAGCTCTTTCTCCTTGATTTGGTTTGACAAATAGACGGACGTGCAGTTTTAAGCCGACTCCAAATGGCAGATGGTTTTTTATAAAAAGTTTTTTAACGACAGAAATTAACGTCATATTTGCTACCTCGGGTGCATCATCACGACAGATGGTGGAGCAGATGAAGATGTCAACTCGAGGCTTAACAAAGCAATGCATAAGATATGGGGGAGTTCGCAAATCTCCAGGCACACTAAACTACGAATATTCGGCTCATGTGTAAAGGCGGTATTGTTGTACGGAAGCGAAACATGGCTGGTCTCTAACACCATCACACAGAGGCTACAATCCTTCATCAATAAATGCCCCCGCATCATTTGCAGAATATTCTGGCCAAACACCATCAGTAACGACAGACTGTGGAGATTAAGGAACGAGGAAAACATTCTTAGGCAAATCAAACGCAGAAAACGGCCATGGATAGGTCACACATTGAGAAGACCACCAGATATCATCACGAGGACGGTACTTGATTGGAACCCGCAAGGGAGCGGTCGACCAAAAAACACTTGGAGAAGATCGATGCTGCGCAAACTTGCAGATGCCGACATCTCATGGGACGGTGCAAGAACAACAGCACATAACCGTGTACGAAGGAAGAGTCTTGTCTAGGCCCTATGCTCCGGAGAGGAGTGAACAAGGAAAAAAAAAATTACTAATGAGCAACTTTTTCATATTATATTTTTCCAGATAGATATTGATAATAAAAATAAAGTTTTTCTCGAGGGAAATAAGTAGTAACCAATTTTTAATTAATCTCGTTTAGAATATTTGGATTTGAGAAAAATTCATCTAGAGTATCTTAAGTATCTTATTAGGGCGGGCACTTTTTTTATTTCTACATCGTTGATGGAAAATTACGATGCTGCATGATGAGAAACAGCCTGCTAGAGCATAGGCCTGAAGTCAAGTTCGCGCCCCTCAAATTAAAAAGAAAAGCTATTTTTATTAAAAAACAAATGTTTCCTTTTTTTAATTAATGAAGTTTTATGTTCCAGACAGGAAATTTTTCCATGTTCCAAGTATGTAATTTGCGTTCTAATAGGGTTTGCCCGTCGTTGGGTAATCGTAAATTTCCGTGTGTATTTCTGCCATGAAAAAGCACATCTGCCATACGGAGGCAACATAAAACTGCAGATCCAGCCATATGTGGAACGACATCAAGACGCGTACCACAAATAAGAGGTGGAGCTCATCCCTATACCCAACAATTACTAATTAATTCAAATTAAGTTAAAAAATATTTCTGAGAAATTTGAAGTCAGTACGATTTCTAAAACGCCAAATACATAAATTTGCAAGCAAAAAACATACCTAGGAAATTGGAAGTAGACACAAAGATTAACACTTTTCAGAAAGTGAGCTTCCTTAGCTATGCAAATGAGCTTTTCTGAGTATTTGGCCTGGTTTCTGCCACTCCAAGGACAACTAGACTTAGATTACCTTAAATTCAAATTGGATTATTTCAAGCCACGTGAACGTACTTACGTACTTCAGCAGGTTTTTCTTATTGCAACCAAAAGACAAAAATATCACTGATCGCTGTGCAATTTTGAAGCCAGTCGATATTGCCGGTTGCATGGCACTTTTTGTTTTTTTTTATTTTTTTGAATTGTTGCCTTATCCAGGAAAGATTTCAAACAAGCACTTGTGTGTGTGTGCATGTGTACGTACATGTGATTGAATGCAAGGATACATAGGGGCTAAATTGATTTGATGCTTTTAACAATACACGCCAAGTGGAAAGATAACCGCAACAATACATAAGCACAACAAGCCGAACACATACACACACACACTAATGCACAAACATGCACTGCTACAAAAGTGAAAAAAGCATAAAATAGAAATAAAAATAAAAAAGTTGGCTGCAAAGTAGGGAACAATTGAGTCAAGCAATAACATGGCCAATAACAACAAAAGCAAGCATGATATTAGCGAAAATCTTAAGAAGAGTAAAGAAGAACAAGAGGAACGGGAAGGGGAAGAAAAAAGTATTGGAAACAGACTATGAATTGACTTGCTGTGCGAATAAGTTGTACAAAAGCTATACAGGAGTGCATGTGTGTGTGTGTGTGTGTATGTATTTGTATGATTTTCGTGAAATGCATTGACTAGACTACGGACACATAAATACACACAAACGTACGTGGAATGATGATTGTTGTTGCTGGAATTGGTGCTATTGAAGCTGATAATGCTGTTGGTATTGCAATAAAGTTGAGTTGCTACTGTTTGGCGTCTGCTTTTGATTGTGTTAAAGTAGCTTCATATTGCAGGGATGGAGAAACGGAAGCTGAAAAATAAGCATCGTGAAAATTGTTATTGGGGTAGTACCGGCAATATTGGAAAAATGGTGCAAGATTAAGTGAATTTAATTTGCGAAAGTGTACATCACATATTCGATAAGAAAAAAATGAAATGAAAAGAAAATTAGATAGGGAAACATATTTTTTAACCATAAGGACGAAGTAAATTGTTTTGCAGGGCTGGTGGAGGAGAATGAATATACGAGTATGTGCGAGATAATATTACTTACTAACAATTGGTACTTACAACCTTTTGGGTGTCTGGCCGAGCTCCACCTTTTATTTGTGGTGTGCAGCTTGATATTGAATGAAGGGCCCTACAATTTTACGCTGTCTTCGCACAGTAGATGGTGTTTTTGTGAGGAATTTTCTTATGGTAGAAATATAATCGGAGATTAGCCATTGCGCTTTACAAATATAAAGACGTAATTTAAGAATAAAGTTGGGTATGGGAATAAGTTTCCGCCCTCGTAAAAGAGGTGTCGCGTCTGATACTATTTTTGTGTTTGCTCTAACCATATAGCGGTGATTTGAAGGTGTATATGTGAGGTGTCGATCGCAGTTGTTGACATTCGTTTGAAGCGTAAAGATCCTTTTTTATCTGACGTCAAAACTGTCTACGTACGTCCCGAAAAAACAGCGTTTGCGGAAAGTCATACCTCATTATTTCCTCTCAAAGAAAAGTGTAGCTCAAACGCGTCGCATATTCATCCAAATTTACGGTAATCACGCTCCATCACATGCTCCACATCAAGGGCCGAGGTTGAATGTGAACCACACCTAAACCTCAAACTTTTTTCTGCATTTCATTTGACATTTTTCAATGTCAGACTAATTTAATTTGAACCATGGAAAGGTACACAATCGAGCAACGCGTTAAAGTTATTCAGGCTTATTATGAAAACGAGCGTTCAAATCAAAATGCATATCGCGCACATCGTGAAGAAAATCATCTTCAGTGATGAGGCACATTTTCACCTCAGTGGATTCGTCAATAAGCAGAATGGCCGCTTGCTGCATTTGGGCGAATGATAATCCAAGAGTGATTGCCGAAAAACCAATTCACCCACAAAGAGAGACTGTTCGGTGCGGTTTATGGGCCGGCGGCGTCATTGGGCCATTGGGTGCCACATCAATTGAAGGAGATATCGAGGGATATCAAGAGACGTTTGGTGACGTGTGAGATGCTTCTGGAACGGCAGAAGAGAAAAGGTTTTCTGCATCGCATCGTCACTGACTATGAAAAATGGATCTATTCTAATAACCCTAAGCATCGAAAATTTTGGAACCAGCCAGGTGAACCATCTTCAAAGGTTATGTTGTGCATCTGGTGAGATCAGAAGAGTGTCATCTATTGTGAACTCCCTAAATCACCTGAAACCATCACTTGTGATCATTACCGGCTGCAAATAATGCATTTGAATCGGGCTCTGAGCTCTCAAAGAAATGCGGCCGGAATGGGACGGTAGACATGACAAACTGATAATTCGTAACTTTGGCTAAGAACGGAATCGTATGATTCGCATACTCAACAATTTAAATAATTTTGTAATAATTGTATATAATTTATTTATATTAATACAATTTATTAATTAAATTACCTAAATAAACAAATTTATAAAAAGTTATATTAGTACATTAATTGCTTCCTCGTTCATCGATATTTTTGGTTTTTTTTTGTGGAACGTTTGTGTTAAAGTAGGGACATATGGATCGGAGGAAATGAGCAATTAAATTTTTAAGGCCACATTGGTCAGTGTTCTCTGCATTCACGAATATTTAATTCTCGAAACTTTTTCAAATCTTTATTCTGTGACTCTTGCGCTTCATCTGTTAAGATTTATATTGGGGTTACATCGAAATGTCCAACTACTGCAGCTCCATGGTACAGAATTTTATGTACTGAGACAGCCATTCAAAACCAATTATACAATCGAATGTAAGGCTTGCAAAGTTCTAAAATTTTTCTAGTTACATCAATTTGCCTACTACAGGGTCCGGTACTCGAAGTGTAACCGACTTCAGACCGCTCGTGCGACTAATGCGCGGACATCAGATATCTGTTAGTTGGCTAAATTACAGTCCAGAGTATTGTTTACAAGCGGGTGGAAACATTTTGCCGAGAGTAAATGCGGAAAAAGAAAATCAGTAATGGATTTCAATAGTGTGATTGCATTATATTTGACTGGAGAATCACTACCAGCGATTGTTCGTGAGCTCGAGCACCTTAAAGTAAATATAGTTTTTGTTTGTCGCACCATTACTCGTTACAATGATACTGGTAACATCGGAAGACATCATGGAGGTGGCCATCAAAAGATGTATACTTGCACTTGTACGCTTGCCACCGACCCCTTCCAAAATTGTCAGTGAAAAAAAAAATGTATATGAAAACATTTTGACGTTTTTTTCATTGTTTCATGGAACGGGAATCGAAAATGTGATGAAAATTGGAAACAACATTTCATTTTATGTTTACGCAGAACGAGAATAGGCCTCCTGGTGAAATTTGTTATATTTTGGTTTTTTCAGTCTTTTATTTTGATAAAGACAAATATTGATATTTTCATGTAGATTTTGTCTAAGAATACTTATGATCAAACTTTACGAGCAATATATTTCCAGAACATTTCAACCATCTAGCTGCCTTACAAATGCATCGTTTTTGAAAATTCTCCAAAAAAGGGACAACCTGACTCTATTTCGAAAGAGCTAGTCGATGAAAATATTTTACAAAAATATTTCTCAACAAATTCTACTATGAATGTCTAAGTTTTTTTGTAACCATTTTCGTTTGGTTTAACATTTCGTAAGCCCTTTGAAAGTAGCAGCGATCTGCTCGGAATATAAAATGATAAACAAAAAGCTCAGTTTGCTGCACGAGAAGGATATTGAATGCTACTTGCTTGAGCGGCGCAGTTTATACTTTTATTAGAAGCATGAAAAATTTTGAATAAAAAAATCAATTGCGGGGTCTTTAGTAACAAAAAATGTGATCAGTTGGTAGCCGGAGGGTATATAATAAGCACTGGGTAAATATGATGAACCTATCAAGCGCGCAGAATCGAACTGCTAATTTCATACATCTCGATTTCTATTAAATATAAATGTAATATTTCTTAATAAAGATTCTACCAATGAAAAATACTCACAAAAAACGACTAACTAAACTTCTACACCTAATCAACCCCTTAACTCCAGACCCAGCCAACAAAAATCAAATAACACTGACGCGACAACATTGCAATAAATTTTTCTAGATAACAAATGGTCCCTTAGAAACACTTAAAGGGCGACTGAGCCACGGTGCAGGTGAGTGAAAAGTGCGTGTGTGTGTGAGTTTGTATTAGACAAAGACAAAATGCAAAATTTACTAGCACAAATTTCCTCCAAGCGTATGACAACAAACAAAAAAAAAAAAAAAAAAACCGAGGCAAAATAAGCAGCTTTTGATGCGTATAATCACTTCGTCGCCCGACAAGAAAATACAAATAAATAAAAACTTTTTCTCAAAAACATTGCAATAAAATTTCAATTTCCGCCCCAGTTAACCATATTCAAGTACAGAAAACACGAATAGAAGAAAAGAGCCCGCAGCAACGCTACAAAGTCATTGCCCACACTAACAAGTAAACTACACACACGCGGCTGCCTTCGGTGGCAGGAAATTCACGTACGTGGGTTTGCAGTTGTTGAAAGAAATAAATGCACGCACGCTTTTAGGCGCACATGAGCGGTTGCTTTGTACGGGTCTTTATTTATGCAGTTTTTTAGCAGTTTATAAGTGAGAAAGTTTTCGCATGGTTTTTAGTTTTTCCTTTTGCAACGACCTTTCAATTTTAACGCTTTTGTCATTGCTCATGAGGAGGTCGTCATTAAAAAGTGCTGCGATATGCCGCGTCGTCTGACTTTTGCTCTTTGGGCAGCACACGAAACCGAGAAGAAGTTGAATGGAGACCGCAAACAAAGAAAAAACAGCAAACGTTGCGGTAAATGTAAGTAAAACAGTTGTAAAATCCGTTTCAACCTGACACCTGGAAAGCGCACCTATAACTACACTAGTGCTCGCTTAATTAAGCCACTTTATCAGTTTACAATATTTGAAATAATTTTTTGGTAAACTTTGTATTGTTCATTTTTTATAAAAATATTGTTCATTGCTTAACAAAAACTCTATAAATAGAATTTCCCGGCAATGCACTAAATTCACGAAAAATTCAAAAAAATTCAAAAAATTATTATCAAATTTGTCCAATTTTAATTAGAATTTCTAGAAAATTTCTGAGAACGCAATCTTGTAGTTCATTCTATTTTATTACAATAAAGTGTTAGTTTGAGGTGACTCAAAAATTGCGTTGATTTTTGACAATTTTTTTTGCATACGATGTTGCGTATTATCTTCCATGTACGAAAAAAGAGTTCAGAGTCCATATACGAAAGAGAGCACAAATGCTTTATGTGGAGGAAAATTGACAACATCGCATGCAAAAAAAAAAAATTGTT
Source organism: Anastrepha fraterculus (assembly GCA_037575425.1). Taxonomy (NCBI): domain Eukaryota; kingdom Metazoa; phylum Arthropoda; class Insecta; order Diptera; family Tephritidae; genus Anastrepha; species Anastrepha fraterculus. Next base: position 14,256 of record JAYXIM010046228.1, read on the forward strand.
CAAAATCAGAAAATTGTCGGCCTCGAATTTGCAGCTTATTGCACCAAAATTTAATGGGATACAAAACTCAACAAACCAAACTGAACTGAACTGAAACTGAACTGAACTGAAACTAAAAATTGAAAGTTTTTTTGAAATATTTTTTGAAATATATAATTTTTTGTGAATTTTCTACATGGTTAATGGTTAATGGTTGTAAAGGGTTAAGGAGTAGCCCTTTAGCACTGCGACCATATTGATCTATTGTGCACCCTATGCTGTCTATTGACTGTTAAGTATGCTTATGAATTGTACCAGCTCCTTCTGAGGGAGTGATTGAAGGTCTACATCTGTAAGCATGAACTTGTTTAAAAACCTTTTCCTTCTGTGCGTCAACCCCGGACATTCGATAATGAGATGTTCCATAGACTCCTCATCTTCGCAGCAGAATCTGCAGGTACTGGTGTTAGTTATGCCTAATTTATGTAAGTGTTTGTTGCAGGTGAAGTGACCCGCGAGGGCGCCTGTGAGAGTGCGAATGCTCCTTTTGTTTAACGTGAGGGCCATGTTGGCTCTTTTAGCGTTGAAACTTAGGAACTTTTTGGAGTGTCTAAGACCCTCTACGTTGTTCCAATAGAGTTTTGGCCCAGTATTTTACTTTTTGTTTCAGGTTGTTTTTGTTGAATCCGAACATAGGACTAGGTCCGATGAAGTTTTCATCTGCCCCTTTTTTGGCTTGAAGGTCTGCCTTTTCGTTGCCGTCATATCCCTCATGTCCCGGTACCCAAATTAATGATACATTGTTTTTGGATGCCAGATTATTGAGTGCCTTGTGGCATTCTAAGAGGGTTTTTGAGTTGTATGTATAGCTATCTAAAGCTTTTAGGACTGATTGGCTGTCCGAGAGTATTTTAATCCTTACTCTCTTGTGGTTTCTGCGTTGCATGATGTTTACTGCTTCCATTATTGCGTATAGTTCCGCTTGGAAGATAGTGGTGTCCCTGGTGAGAGTGTATGATTTGTGGATTCTGGGCCCCACTACACCTGCTCCTACACCATAAAGTGTTTTTGATCCATCAGTGTACAATTTTTGTGAATCATCATTCATCCATTTCGGGTTTGTTTTCCACTCGATCCTCTCAGGAAAGGTAACTGTGTATCCTTTTGTGAAACTTGAGCCATGCTTATGGTGTTTTTGATTTTATTTAGGATATTTAGGTGACCGGTGAGGTTGCCTAATTTGAAATTTACTTTCATGTGTAGCATGAGTGCTTGCGTGGCTGCTTCCTCTTGGATTGCTATATGAAGTGGTGGGAGATTAAGGAGTGCTTCCATGCCAGCTGTTGGGGTAGTTCTCATAGCCCCTGTGATGCATAGACAAGCAAGCCTTTGTACTTTTCCCAGTTTGGTTACCGCTTATTTATGTGTGATTCCCAAGTGAGTTTTTTATCTAAGGTTAAACCTAGATACTTGACCTCTTCCTTTAGTTCTATCACTGTTTCATTTATTTTCAATGTAGGAAACTCTAACTTCCTTTTCCTTGTGAAGGGGATTATTGTGGTTTTGTTAGGGTTGATCGACAGCCCCTCCTTTTTACACCATTCCCATGTTGCGTTCAAGGCATTTTGCATTAAGTCTGTTAGTGTCCTTTCATGGTTGCCTTTTATTATAACAGATATGTCATCTGCATAACCAATGGTTATGAATCCCTTGTTGTTTAGGTGCTGCACCAAGTCATCAACTAGTAGGGACCATAGCAGTGGAGAAAGAACTCCTCCTTGCGGACATCCCTTTACTGTTGTGACATTAAGTTCAGCTTGGCCTAACGAGGCTTTAATAATCCTCTGATTAAGCATTTGGCTTATCCAGTGATGCTAACTTCTGTAGCAGTATGGAAGACACTAACGATGTGGCTAGACTCCGGAAACTGCTATCCAAGGATCCGGCTATGCCAAGAACGATCACAGAAAAATTAGCGGGGAGTGGGCTGACAGCTGTGAGGACTCTCTAGAAGACCTAGTCAGTACACATTTTCCAGGGTGTGCGGACATTACAGATCTCGAACCTAGAGGAGATATTGTGCACGAAATCCCGACGAACGTAATTACAACCAACAAAATAGAATGGGCTATACAAAGTTTCGACCCATATAAATCGCCAGGACTGGATGGAATCTTCCCAGCCATGCTCCAAAAGGTAAGCCACCTTGTGGTACCATGGTTAAGAACGATATTCAGGGGATGCCTGAGGTTCAGCTACGTTCCTGTATCGTGGAGAGAAGCGAGGGTTGTGTTTATTCCAAAAGCGGGAAAAAGCAACCCTCTATACTCAAAAGAATACAGGCCCATTAGTTTGACTTCATTTCTCCTGAAAACGTTAGAGAAGATTCTAGATACATACATTAGAGACACAATTGCGCCGGACGAATTATCCAAAGCGCAGCATGCTTACACTAAAGGCAGATCCACTGAAACTGCACTTCACTCACTTGTACTAAACATAGAAAAGGCGTTAGAATATAAGGAGTATGCTCTAGGAGTATTTCTAGATATATCAGGGGCCTTTAACAACGTGACAAAAGATGCTATTTTTAAATAGCATAGAGTCACTTAACGTGCAACCCGCGGTTTATCTATGGATAAGGCAGCTATTAGCTAGCAGAAAGATAAGAGCGGAGTGGAACGATGCGAGCCGTCACCAAATATGCATGCAGAGGTACTCCGCAAGGTGGGGTACTATCGCCGCTATTATGGCTACTAGTTGCAAATGAAATTCTTAAGAAACTTGACAGAGGGGCACCTAAACTAGTGGCATATGCCGATGACATAGCTATAGTAGTTACAGGAAAGTACCTGGACACCATCAGTAATGTGATGAACAACACTCTCAAAACGATACACCAATGGGCATCTCACGCAGGGCTAGGATAAACGCGGGAAAAACGGACATGGTACTTTTACCAGGAAGTACAAAGTTCCGGCGTGGAACCTCCCGAAGCTAGGCGTCAACGAAGTGCTGCAAAGATTGCGCGAGGCACCGAGTAATGCTGGACAGCAAATTGCCGTGGAAGCTACAACGTTGAGGAGAGGGTGAAAAAGGCCAGTAATGCGTCCGTACGCATGTAAAAGAAGGCGTTACTTGGGGTCTATCACCCTCCCTGATGCATTGGTGCTATTGTTAGAGTAATGGCAGGACCGATATTAAGTCAGCGGAACCCTAGTATGGTGGACTGCGACAAAAAAACTGACATACTTAATGCCGCTGGAAAGGATTCAACGACTCGCTGCTCTGTGCATAACAGGAGCGATGAAGACCACTCCAACGGCGGCGCTGGAAATGACATCAGCATGCCACCTATTGACCTCATGGCGGAAAACCTGGCAGCGAAATCCGCGAGATGGCTAATGGCTGCGGGGGTATTCATCTGCAGAACCTTCGGTCACAGCTCAACAGGAAAGTGGGAGCCCAGTGCGCTAACTACATGACCGTACTTTAATTGGGAGAGAAGGTTCTGCACTACAATTGGAAAAGGAGATGGGCATAAAGGCATGAAGCCCGCCGCATAGAACCTTTCACATCTATACAGACGGCTCGAAAACTCCAGACGGAGTGGGAGCGGTATCTACTGCTCAAAACTAGAATAAGGTGCAGTCTATCAAGCTGCCA